>JAMWET010003704.1:12500-62500 GCA_024036415.1 Prochilodus magdalenae | reverse complement strand
CACACAGGCTACACCTCAACACACACGGGCTACACCTCAACCCCTCAACACACACGGCCTACCCCTCAACACACACGGGCTACACCTCAACACCTCAACACACACGGGCTACACCTTAACACACACACACACACACAGGCTACACCTCAACACACACACACACGGGCTACACCTTAACACACACACGGGCTACACCTCAACACACACACACACACAGGCTACACCTCAACATACACACACACACACGAGCTACACCTTAACACACACACGGGCTACACCTCAACACACACACACACACGGGCTACACCTCAACACACACACACAGGCTACACCTCAACACACACGAGCTACACCTCAGCACTCTTTCTACACACACTACTCAAACACAACACGGCTACACACGGGCTCAACACCACTTCAACACTCACGTGGCTACACACCTCAAACCCCCCACTCAACACACACGGGCTACACCTCAACACACACACACAGGCTACACCTCAACACACACGAGCTACACCTCAACACCTCAACACACACGGGCTACACCTTAACCCCTCAACACACACGGGCTACACCTCAACCCCTCAACACACACGGGCTACACCTTAACACACACACAGGCTACACCTCAACACACACACACGGGCTACACCTCAACACACACACACACACACAGGCTACACCTCAACACACACACACACACACACACACACACACACACGGCTACACCTCAACACACACACACACACACACACAGGCTACACCTCAACACACACACACACAGGCTACACCTCAACACACACACACACACAGGCTACACCTCAACACACACACACACAGGCTACACCTCAACACACACACACAGGCTACACCTCAACACACACACACACACAGGCTACACCTCAACACACACACGAGCTACACCTCACACACACACACACACACACACACGAGCTACACCTCAACACACACACGAGCTACACCTCACACACACACACACACGAGCTACACCTCAACACACACACGGGCTACACCTCAACACACACACACTGCATACATCCACTATGGAGCTACAAAACCAACATGGTGGACTGTGTGGAGAACTCCAGCGTTCCAGGTCGGAAAGGGGATGTCAGGATCTTCCCGAGGATCCCACCTGTCAGCGGTACATGGTGGATGTCCATCTGTAATCCAGACTGGAGTTCTTCCTGTTCACCAGCTTCCTAATCCAACATTCCGTTCCACATTAAATACTGCAGCTGGTACAGGAACCAGAACGTCCTGCAGCTCCATTTAAGGTGGAACAGAGAATTCCCAACACAAGCTGGAGAACAGGAACTCCAGCTCCACATCTCTAACAGGATCCCGGAACACCTTTAATCCTGCAGTCTGCACATTCCACTCCGGACAGATTCCCAAACCTCTCTGGACAATATGGAGCAGCTCCGCTCAGCGTCTGACCCTGAAGAGACTGAGGAGAGGAGCAGCTCCACCTTTATTAGCACCAGAGCATGTAGAACCACATCTGAGTGAACAAAGTCACATACTTGTAGAACCTCAGAGAACCATTAACGCCCTGGGGGTTAAACACAGGGCTGCACAGAGGAGCTACCATTCGCTAATCATCCATATTCATGGATCATGGCATTCCGAATGAGCACTGAGGTTCAGGGAAGCTCCTGCACCACATTCCGCAGCTTCACTGGTTAGAACCCGAACACACACATCTGAATACTCTCATTAACACAGACCACAGAAATGGAGGAACTAGAACCAGAACATTCCGTTATTCTGCTTCACACTCTTCCCACGTCACTGGAGGCGGTATTCCACATACGTGCTCAATGTTCCCAGTCGGAGCGCTGCACGGATCGGATCTCCTCCCTGCCTTCCTGACGGCTGCTGACGCTCCTACAGGACAGATACACAGGAACACTAATGAGTCCACTGTCTGTATCTAGAACCCGCATCACTAAATGTTAACCCTGCAGGGGAGAACGAATCAGGATCAGGAACAGAGAGAACACATTCGGGAAGGTTCTGAGTGAACAGAACCGCGCTGGGTGCTCATTTTAAAGCCATCTTCACTAAAGGAACCCGATCGGTTCTGTGAACCAGCTGGAACGTCTCAGAGCTGTTACTGCTCACACCGGCAGTGACCCGGTTCTCCGTCCGGTTCTCTTTAGCACTGATTACGTTCTGAGAGATCCGGCTGATTTACACAGGGGGTTATTACACCAGCCCAAACAGTTCCGGTTCTACATTCTGATTGGCTGATTACTGATGGAGGATGATCCACGCACACCTACAGCATGGCAGCATACTGATACGTGATCCCAAGCATCACGTCACCTCACCACCCACGGGTACCCCAGCCACACACGCAGGGCGACCCACGTACGTTGGTCGCAGGGAAAGAAGTCTGGGTGCTGCCCCTTTATCTTCGCGGATGGAGAACTCGAGGTCCAGTTTTCCCCCCATCTGAACCGTGGACAAAATCTGTCCGACCACAGCACTCACTGCCTAGCATCTCATCTTTCCGGCCATAACTGAGACGAGCTCAGGCCCCAGAGAACTCGGCGGCGTTCCTGTATGGAGACAGTGTGTTCGGTCCTTTCTTTGTGTGATACAGCTCCAGCTGCATTTCCTGATTTCCCTGATTTCCCAAAGTATTTCCCAAACCCGTGTGGCGGTATATTTAACACAGAAGCATTGCGTTTTCCCATGGAGTGCAGTCTGAGGGGTCACGTGTCGCACCTTCTCACAGAATCCTTTACAGTAAGACCGGAATTCTTTGGACTCTTGGATTGAGGAATTCTTTTTGAACTGGTTGATGACTTCTGACCAAGTGGAGGCATGGGCAGCTCCGCTTCTGAAGACTGAGACCTCAGTACCTGTTAGCCACTCCGCCTGCTCACTGTTGGAATATTTTAACTTCCAGAGTTTTCCCATCAACTTCCCACTCTTATTCCGTTTCTGATACAGCTTTGATTTTCAGAATCTGTAAATATTTACAAATATAACAGCCGAACAGATCGCAATATTCAAAATAAAGGATCCCAACGTCTCCCTAAAGATCCCTAAACATCCCTAAAACATCCCGACTTTCCAGAAACAGAAACGGAGGAATTCATAAACAGTTCGTATTAACGTACATCCATGGTTTCTCTATGTCCTATTATAAGCGCGGGAAGCTCCCGTGTCGCGGTGGGCGCGAACGTTAGTTTTGTGACATCACAAAAACAATGAGCCGGAATACCAGGCAGCTCGTCTCCGATTACGGATTGGAGAGGGAATGACGGAATCATCTTTAACACTGTGCTGAGATCAAAGTTTCCCTAGAAGGCCCGAGTCTGATGATGGGGCCCTTTAAAACGAGAGATACCAGGCAGCAGCTGGAGGTCAGAAGGTGAGTTACCAAAAATAAAAGTCCCCCCTCTAGATCATACTCCAACCGGGTTCAGTGGGGCTGAGCGGGTGTAGGGTGGACTGCTGGCACGAACAAGTGTCCACCTGAGGGACATTTAACAGGTGTCTGTGTGTCTGGTGACCAAGCTTCTTATTTGACTGATTATTAAATATTAATAATTAATAATATTCAGGGTCTTTTATCTATTAAAGGGTTCATGATGAATGAACCCACTGGCTTCACAGACAGATGAGACCTTAGCACTAAGCTCAAGCTTGCCCTCCCATCGCCTTCATCGTCGTTGCTCGTAAGGCCAGGTATCGCCCTTCTACCTTAATAGTGCCGCAGATGGCTTTCTGCAGCTCAGAGCATGCACTATTTAAGGTGTTTGGAGAGGAGGAGTTCGAGCTGACACGGCCGGCCGTAGTAACAACTCAGCTAGTATTGCACGCCAGATTTAGAGTGGCACATTCGATCTTTACAGCCTCAAAGCCACCTGACAGTAAGCAGGTAATTAACACATCACATCTTATTGCGCGCGGGTATTAAGTTCGTGCATTACATAATAAACAAGGTCCCGCTGAAGCGACTTAAAACGAGTCCTCCCAAACAGCACTAACGCAGTGACTCATACAGAACCAGCCTCGCTGAAAAAGACTACCAAGATCCGAGCTGGGGCTTCGGGCTAGGAAAACCGGGCCCGTCCGGCTCCATCACCCATAAGCGAATCTCCCGGGCGCTTACCTGTACTGCTGCGGGACTTCTACAGCTCCGATTTCTCTAGCATGTCGGCACGCGAAACTGCTACCGCTCCGTATTTCGCACCCATAAGCGCTCGAGAATATAGCTCTGGCTCCTGACTAGCTCGCCTGTGCTCCCCTCTCGCCTTCATCTGGATGCGGTGCGCGATGGGCGGGGCCTCGCCTCTGCTCCGCGCTGATGCTGCGGCGGCGGTGTGTCTGTCTGTCAGCTCCGAAGAGTTACTAGCCTGATTTGAAAATGGGAGTTTCACCTGACGGGTTCCTGCAAGGATTCAGTGGACGTCTGGTTCCTACGCCGCCAGAAACCTCCAGGCACCGCGCGCCATTCCTGTTAAGCCCTTTAGTTCCCCTGCAGGAGGTGGACACGGCCCTTCAGGTCGGGACCGGGAATGGTGGGAACGTACCACACGGTCACATGAGTTCTTGTAATTAAAGGGAACCAATATGTGACACTCTCAGATTTAGACGCTCTCTGAGGTCGATACATCAGAGTGGCCTGGGATCTGTACCTCATAGCCCCACCTGTAGGGGTGCTGCCTGCAGGGGGCAGCGAGGCGTCCTGTCCAGAGGATCCCATATTCACCTGGGGCAAGCGTATCAGCCACATGGAAGTGCAGACCTACCAAGGCTTGGTGCTTTGGATTCGGTTGGGGAACGTGTGGAACTCAGCACAGTAACGTGGTAAGCACTAGTGTTTTCGACCCATTACTCCCAACGCAAACCAGAAGAAGGCCATAACTCATATAACCGCATACAACAGACGCTGGCAGCGCGTAGAGCTAGCCCTGGGGATAACGTAGCCTAGCTCTTAGACTGAACCACGGCTCTAAAGACTACAACACCCATAGACACAGTCTCTAGAGATTCACTCACTACTAACATGAACCTCAACCAGCAGAGCCACCTGAAGCCGACACGCGCACACCCGTCTCTCGCAGGCAGCCTGCTCCCGCGATGTTGCGTCATCAGTGTGGCCTGTAGCGACAGCTGCGCCCAGGTCGGTGCGCCGCAGTAGCAAGCACCAATCTCAAGTACAGTACAGATGGTTTATGGGAGCCAGGCTCTTTAAAGATGGTGCCCGTCTGTCTTCAGTACCCTTGTTAGCTTTTTCTGTACTTCTGAGGAGGTGATCAGTGGCCCACTGTAAGGAGGGGAAATCAGTCCTACATGAGAGGGTGGCAGAATTAGACTGCTGCCGACCGACTCCAGTAATCCTAACCTCCTGCTCAGTCATGTTGAAAGGCGTTGGCTCCTCGTTTGTTTGCCAGGACAGGGAATCTGGAGTTATTTCCAGTAGTGATGGCTGCTTTAAAAGGCTCTTACGTAGCTAGGATGGGACTTGGTTCCCCGCCCTCTCTCCGGAAGAGGAGGCCTTCAAACACAAACAGCCTTTATAGATATTTACATATACCTGTTTATATTTCTCATGTGGTCTACATTGTACGCACACGCAATAGCACAAACAAACAAATAACAAAGCATACAAAACCATAAAACCCCAGTGCCCGGTCAGCAGCTAACGCTGGTCATACCGGCACGACCCCCACACGACAACACGAAGCTTCGGTGATGTGTCTTTCACATTCAGCTCCATACAGAGGAAACTGAGAGGACGGGCATGATGTGCACATGGGCGCTCCCGAGAAGGAGAGGAGAGAGAGAGATGGAGACAGAGAGAGAGAGACAGAATAAGAGAGAGAGAGAGATAGAGAGAGAGACAGAAGAGAGACAGAGAGAGACAGACGAGCTCAGAGGAGAACCAGAGAGAGAGAGAGACAGAGACAGAGAGACGACAAGGTAGCGACTGATCTCACGGAGGTAGTTAGAAGAGCAGGTAGACACGAGACACGAGAGAGAGAGAGACAGAGAGAGAGAGAGGAGACATAGACAGAGAGAGGACAGAGAGAGAGAGAAAGAGAGATGAGAGACGAGAGACAGAGACCAGAGAACGAAGAGAGAACGAGCAGACAAAGAGAGTAGTAGAGTAGATGAGTGGAGAGCTAGTAGAGAGACAGAGCAGACAGAAATAGATGAGAGAGACAGAAGAATGAGAGATACAAGAGAGAGATAGATGGACAGTAGTAGTGAGGAGAGCAGAGTAGAGAGTTGATGACAGATACAGCAGAGAGAGAGATGATCGAGGAGAGAGAGAGACGTCGTCGAGACAGAGAGAGACAGAGAGAGTGAGAGAGACAGAGAGAGTGAGAGAGACAGAGAGACAGAGAGAGAGAGACAGAGAGAGAGATCTTGATTTACACTCATGAACCTGCATATGGGAATGTGGGGAAGCCCGGCCTCTCGGAATTAAATGTCGTCGGTATACATTGTATGAGGACCCAGGTCACAGAGATGTCACATGTTCCATGTGGAGCAGGGACCCCGATGACTGAGGACCCCGAGAGGAGGACCCCGAGAGAAGGACAACAAAACATACTCAAAGTCATATATGCTTTACATCTCTCAGAACCGGGTTCCGGGTTCTAACACGAAGATCTAATCTTTACAGGTGAGTCCACACCAGGTGAGGCGGGTTCTGTGAAACGTCTTTAAGGCTTGGACCAGGAGAACACACCACTGAGGAATATGCACCACACATACAGATCACGAGCACAGTGCAGCTAGCATGCAAAGAGTACACATCTCCCAGCATCCCCTCGGTCCCGACCCCTGACCCCTGACCCCCCAACCCGCACTGCTGCGCTTCTCCAGCTTCAGCAGCACGCAGGGGCAGGAACCGCACAGCCTGCTAAACACTCAGGACTCTTCAGAGCATCAGTGGATCAGAGACACGTCAGTTTGAGGTTCCCTGCTGTGAAAAGGGTTCTTCCGGTTCCTTTTTAGGAGTGAGTCAGCACCAGATCCGCTCGGAACATCCGGTTCCTATTAAAATAAACATCAAGGAGCAAATCTTACAGCAACATAAAACAGATCAGCAAGCACGTCTCCAGCGCAGCACAGAACAGAGACCGGTTCTAGAGGTTCTAAAAGGGGCAGCCTAATGTTTAAATCGGCTGAAGTTCTACCAAGATGGGACGTTTGTATACGCTGGTCCGTCAGACGATCCTAAACCTGGGTAACGTAGTATTACTCATTATGACCTCACTGTACGAATATTACACAATCACCCAGCTTCATTAGCATATCATTAATAAATTAATATAATAATTATTAATGAGTTAAAAGACATTAGGAAATAGATCTCACTATATTAGCCTATGGTTGGTTTATCATTAATATAATAATCATAATGAGGAATATTACACACCTGACCTGATACAGGATCACCTCACCTGTAGAGTTCCGGATTTACGGACCAAGGAACATTAAAGCTGCACTATGTAAGCTGGAGGGGATTTGGAGCCCCCTCTGGCGAGAGGTGGAACTGCAGGTAAACGAGTGTAAACCTCCTGCAGGTGGTGGGTGAAGGATCTAGTTCCCCAGCGGGATCCGGACTGAGATCTGATCACCGAGCCGGACCTTCTCTACGAGTCTGTGTGAGCCGGTTACAGCTCGCCGCTCAGTAACCGCACTCCCTTAGAGTACGTGCAGTACACGCGTGCGGCGGTATGCTCAGGGAGAACCCATCTACGGCTGCTTAAATACCTGGACTTATGTTCTGTTCTACTGCTTATGAAACTTTATTGGAGTGTGTTAGGGTTCTAGACGTGTGTGGTATTTACTCCGCCTCCCAACCCCAGCAGACAGAAGATCACCCCAAAGCTCCTCCACCTTAACCGTACACCATGAATGCACCAACAGCTCATACTGAATGGACCAATCAGGAGCAGGTACCGTCAGGAACGTTTACAGTTCCGGTGTCCAGAATGAAGCCGTGCTGCGAGGGCATGTAGAACCTTATCTAATAACTAATATTAGGATTAATAACTGATTAATAAGTCTAGAGATCAAAGGGTTCCACTGACAAACATACCCAATAACACACGGGCACATGACCTGCCTGCCATGGTGGACATTCCGGCCAAGAGAGGAAGAGAGGATAATCTGAATTATTGATTATTAATGATCGATTATTAATTACTGATTATTAATGATCGATTATTAATTACTGATTATTAATGATCGATTATTGATTATTGATTATTAATGCTGACTGAGTGGGTTCTTAACACTATGGTTACTGAAAAGGGAGAACGTTCCCTCACAGAGGAACATGATCTGTGAACTCAGAGTATCGCAGGGAGTGACGTCGTAGAAACAAACCTCACTCTAGACTCTCGCGCACCTTCAACGTTACTTAGAAGCCAGGCAGATCTCCATGGCCGGAGACCCTCATCCTCGCCATGGTGATGTAATGAGGGACAGCTTGTTTCTGAGTAGTAAGAGGTGTACTCTGTCGGGTGGTGAACAACCCGCGGAAAAGTCCGTTGGAGAGATCAGTCAGATCTGATCGCACGATTAGACTCGATCCGGTTGACAGGACACCTGTGCTGGGCTGTCTTAATACGGGACACAGAACTCTCGGGTGGTGTCATGACGTTGTATGGTGTTAAAGCGTAATACAATCGTCCAATAACAAAAGTGGTTACGATGGACAGGTAGGAAATGAATCTTGGCAGGTAAAATACCTAGGCCTGCTCTTCTGAGTTGTTTCAGGGGACCGACCTTACTGCTCGGATCGGTCTGTAGTGCCTTCTGTCGTAGAACTGGTAGAGAGGGAGGAAATTAATAGCTGATCACAGACTCCCAATCGGTATAGCTAAGACCCCTATGAACCGTCTTTCGTGCAAGGTTCTAAGCTCTGTCACATTCTGGTGTTCATCCCCACATTAGTCACGTGTTCCACCAATCAGCAGAACCCGACACATCTGAAGAATTCAAGAACTGACTGTTACACACATGATAAAGCGAATAGAATGATCAGACGCTAGCAGAAACCACTCTACAGTCGCGAGGAATTAACGTGCTAAGACTTTCTTCTCAGTCATCCAGCACGCACACGGGACTAACGCAGACGGGTTCTAGCGGGTTCTAACGTGCTCTGAGAAAGTGGAACTTCTGTATCCAGATTTCTAACATAGTCCACTGAAAAACATTCTCCGAACAAACTAGGCGACACACAATCAGAAACTGCAGCGCCACTATACCCTGCAGTATCAGATGGCCTGCGGGCGCTCGGTGCGGCCCGTCTCCCCGGCACCTTCTTACCAGTCCGGGGGCTGTTCTCTTCCTACGTACTGTCCTCCTCTTTGGCTTGGCTGGCTCCTTCTGTGCTCTTGCGTTCTCAACGCGGTCATTGTCCCAGTTGTTGTCCCAGGCCTCCCAGCTGTCTCCGGTGCTGTGCTTGTTGTTGGACGGAGCCTCGGAGCCCCAGTTGTCCCAGCTGTCGGAGCTCTTCTTCTCCGCGGAGTTGTCGGCGACGGTCCAGCTGTCGCTGCTGGGGGACATCTTGGGCTTGGAGTTGCTGCCGAAGGTGTCCCAGAAGTTCTGACCCACTCCCTCGCTGTTCTGGTACCCACTGGAGGGCTCCATGTTCTGATAGCCCTCGCCACCTGCAGACCTGCGGACGCATGCAGAAAACAGATCCATCAGGGGGCGCTATAGCACCGACTGGACCACGCAGACAGGAGAAGAACCCGGGGTGGACCGGCACTAACGCCACCAGGCTGGAGCTCAGCTCTTTATTCCCCAGCTTCTTGCAGTTCCACCTTAAACAGTGCAGCAGATAGTAGAACACCCATTCAATGACTTTACCAACAGCACTATTTAAGGCGGAGCAGGAAGTTAGAACTAGAACCTAGTGAGTGTAATCAGACAGTGTTTCCAGCAGGGAGAGAACAGTGAGGAGGTCTGATGGTGTAGATCGGATGATCAGGATTAGAGTAGGGATTATTAATCTGAGTCTGAACTGGATTAACATTAAACACACTATAAACACACTGAGATACTACACGGTACTGATGAGCACACTAGAACCGCTGGATATGTAAAATAACTAGCTAGAACCCTGGCTGAGATTACCACTGAGATGTTAACCAGGGGAAAATCAGAGGTTCTCACCCGTCTGCAGGTTCTCCAGGTTTTCCACTAAAGAACGAGCTCATGTCCTTCCAGCCCTTCGATCCAGCTTCCTGAACCTGAACACACACACGCGATTAGGTTCTCACACCCGTGGAACACTCTGAGCAGTGTTTAGTGGACGCTAGTGAAGGCGAGTTCCACGGAGACACCTGTCTCCTTTACTCACCATCGCCGCCGTCATCAGAACGGCAGCACAAAGAAACCAACACACACATTAGACACAGTTCCAGAACACCTGGACCCACGTTCTCTGAGAGAACCCACCCCAGCTCAGCCTCAGGAAATATCACACACTGATCAGGTGAGTCTGGGGAGGACTCTGATTGGCTGCTGCAGCTGCAGGTGTTTCGCTCAGAGGACGCAGGCAGGTGGGCTTGGGTTCATCTCGTACCTTTGAGGCGAGCCCTGTGATCCCGACCGCCATTTCATCAAACAACTTCCCATCCTTTACCTAGACGGGTTACAGCACCGTTAATGACACACTCAACAGGGTTCTAGACTCCTCTAGTACAGCCCTGCACTGCTACTATATATACTGTTATAGAACAGTTCTAGACTGTTACAATAAAGTTCTACACAGTTACATGAGCAGATATTCATCATTCTGATTGTATCAGTTCTGTGTCACAACCTCGGTTCTAAGGGTTCTAGTTAGTTGTATTGTGATATGAGTGTATGGTATGGTATGGTATGGAGAGTGCACATCAGTAACCTATCAGAACCACAATCATAACATGCTAATAACTGTGTTTACACCAAACTAAACTGAACCACGACCTAGAACCAAAGCTGGAACAGAACCGTTACACCAGACTTCAGCATGTGGAGCGTTTACAGAAGCGGTTACTGCACTGTGCGAGAAGCTGTACATCACTGGATCACACTGTAACTGGATTAGTGATTAATGATGGTGAATTCTGATTGGCTGAGCAGAGCAGCGTATCTAGAACTCTTAAAGAGAACCTAATTAAAGAGCAAACATACAGGGGCTGTGACCACCACCACCACCAGACCCCAAGCCCTGTAAAGGTGCAGCACACAGGGAATCAGGGTCTTACTGTTAACTTGAACAGTCTGTTAGACACGCCCCTAAAGCCCAGACACGCCCCTAAAGCCCAGACACGCCCCTTCTCTCCTGCCAGCCCTAGATACGTTCCTTCACTCCTATCAGTGTTAAGACCTGCCCTTCTCTCCTGTCCGTCTAAGACATGCCCCAGTTATTCTGTGTGAGACACGCCCCTTCCCTTAGTCTTAGGCACACCTTCTCTCGTCAGTCCTAGACACGCCTTCCCCCTCTCTTATCCGTCCTAGACACGCCCCCTTCCCTCTCACTGGTGTTTGACTTGCCCATTCACTTCCATCAATGTTAGACACGCCCTTTTTTGTCTCCTGTCAGTCTTAGGCACACCCCTTCCCTTCGCTGAGTTTTAGCCACGCCCTCTTCTCTCCAGTCAGCTGTAGACATGCCAACCCCCCCCAGTGTTACTGCACCTTTAGACGAGCGCCCCCTGATTATTAGTGATCATTAGTAATTATTCAGTTATTAATATTTATAAACAGCCCGCTGTATCTCCCGCACACACGCCCACTCCTCCGCTACGTCAGCAGTACAGCAGTGTGACGGGGCGGAGCTACAACCACCACCAAAGCAGCAGCAGCCTGAGAGGGTCGGTTACCTTCTCCTGGGTGGGTCTGATAACACTCTCATTTAAAGTCTGGCCTAACTCGGCAGCCTGGTCGGGCGGGAGAGGGAGAGGGAGGGTGAGAACAACCACACGCTCATCCGCACACACACGCACACTCATCCGCACGCACACCAGCACGCACACCCGCACGCACAGCCGCACACACACGCACGCTCATCCGTACGCTCAGCCGCACGCTTATCCGCACGCACACCCGCACACATACGCACACTCATCCGTACGCTCATCCGCACGCACACCCGCACGCACAGCCGCACGCACAGCCGCACGCACACTCACGATTGAGACTTTACTCAGACAGACAGACAGATGTGACAGACATCAGTGACAGATGGATGATCCATGAGGAGGCGGTGTTAAAGGGAGACTCCTCCCATTTTCAACCTGATCTCTGTTTACTGCACCACAGCTCTGAGCTCCTGCTTCCTGGGTCCACAATAGAACAGACAGATCCGGGCCTCACCGATTGGCTGAGCTGGGTTCAAAGTACACCGCAGACTGTGTTCAGGTTCTACTGTGCGGTAATGACGGTGTAAACAGAGAGTGGCTTGAAAACGCCGGAGAACCCTTTAAGAACTTGACCACAACGACTGAATCTACAATGCAATATCGGACCATCAGAACATTGGATCCGGAACGTCCACATTCAGGTGTTTCATGTACAGGGGGAGGATCCAGGTGTCCATCATCTGGAGACACGTATGCAAGCTGTAACGTGGCCAAGCAACATACGACGGGTCGGCTTCCTGACCAACACTCAACACCACAGATACACCCAAACGAGGCACAGTCAAGACAACGGGCCCCGGCAAGACAACGGGCCCCGGCAAGACAACGGGCCCCGGCAAGACAACCGGCCATTAAAGCCAGTAAGGGCAGCGGCAGGTGGAGGTGGAACACCGATGCAAAGGTTCTGCGGTCACACGTCGCATGCAGGTGCGGTATAAAAACAGTTTACCCGGCTCTCCCACACCACACCACACACACGCTCATCGGCTTATAACCCCGCAGCTGGCATCCAGAGAGAGCAGCAGGAGGCAAAGCAACAGGTCACACGGAATACCATCCAACTTTACTCCAACCCAAACGGGTTCCGAGCTCGGAGCCCTGTCAACACCCCGACGGCACAGACAGGCCGGAACCCAGCGGCTCTGTGGGTGCGGTCGGTGTGTTCGGTGTAGCCTTTAACAGACCCGCACAGGAGCTCCAACTCAGCACCCCAACAAACAGGAGACAAGCGTGGAGGTGGAACAGGGTCAGAGGAACCAAAGGTTCTGCGGTCCTGATTAACACCCTGCTGCACACCACGCGGTCAGGCCTACATCTTACACAGCTGTGTGACAGGAGACACACACACACACACACACACACACACACGCACACCACACACACGCTCATCATGCTCATCACACACACACACACACACACACACACACACAGGCTCATCACACACACGCTCATCACACACACACACACACACACACACACACACACACACACAATAGAGTGGAACACAGATCTGTGTGTACGCACCTTCATGGAGGCCTGGTTGGCTAGTTTAGCGGTCTGTAAAGGAGAGGAGACAGGAGTTAATCACACTGTTCATCTCAATAAAACAAGGAACACCTATACGTATAAGCCCCACCCACTTCACTCTGATTGGCTGTGCAGTGTTGGTCAGTAAGAGAGCTGTTTATCAATACAGCACTATCACCAGACCTACAGCCGAGGCTCCCCCTCCTCACGGAGATCCAGGGCAGATCCACCCTCCGCCTCCACCCTCTTACCGAACTTTAATACATCTGATCCAGCCAATCAGGCACTGAGGAAGAGGGGCTGGCTACCTGGAGCAGGTGTGGCAGGAACTAGGGAAGACGGATCAGGAAGCCAGATCTCCAGGATCAGGGATGGAGCCCTCAGAGCTCTAGTGCACTGGTTACTGTGGTCTGAGACTGGTCAGATCAGATCAGCCCTGACTGGTGGAGGTGTAGGCTTCCCGTGGACCCGATACAGCCCATACAGCAAAACACGCCATCACTAACACGATCGCCTAAGGCCCCACTTCGGTGGAACCCTAACATGCATGTATAACATGGATCAGCCTGTTAAATGCTGCGCATTCGGCACCCTGTGTGATATGGGGATTTGGAGAACTCTGAACCTGGTGATGGTCAAGTCTCCTGAGGATGAGTCAATCGTTTACTGTGGATCCTCAGATCTTCATCAGAGTGAAGCCGCTCTGGAGATCGTTTACCAAGTCAGAGGAACAAACTCAATCAGAGCGGCCACCGCACCAAAACCTACTCACATTGTCTTTAGCGACGGCGGCAAACTTGCTGGCGCCGACTGTAAAGCTGCTCCAGCCCTGACGACAGAGAGAGAGAGAGAGAGAGAGAGAGAGAGAGAGAGAGAGAGAGAGAGAGAGAGAGAGAGAGAGAGAGAGAGAGAGAGAGAGAGAGAGACAGAGAGAGAGAGACATAGAGAGACAGAGAGACAGAGAGACAGAGAGACAGAGAGAGAGTTAGTTTATGGTCCTGCTGAGGAACGACTGACCTGCTCATAAAGAGGGAGGAGGTTCTATCCACCCACACCTACCGAGTAAAGGGAGGACATGGCGTTGTTAAATAAGTCCTCTTCCTTCTTCGGAGGGTTGGGTGTGTTTCCAAATCCCACATACCGGTTCTCCTGCCCGCTCCCACCACTGCAGGAACACAGTCTCATTAAACAGTTCGGACCCTCAGCTTAGAGCCCCACACGGCCGTCCACACACAGCCCACTGAACTCACCTCTGGTAGGAGCCGACGTCGTCACTCAGCCAGTCTTCAAACGCCTTGTCCGAGTGTGAGGAGTGCTGACCAGCCCCAGCAGAGCTCCTGCAACACCACACAGTCCAGAGTTACAGCTGGGTCTGACCCTCACTCTAAGCCCTCACTGAGGATCAGCGTTCACACTACGACCCTCGTTCCTCAGTTCCGGCTCCTCCTCCGATCAGATCTCTGACCTGGAGGCTTGTTCATGTAGGTAAGAGACTCCAACCTGTTACTAAGGGTGACCAAACGGACTCATGTGCCCAATCTGATCAGCAGCGTCACACGACTGAACTGGATAACTACCCAGCAGGACGAGCCTTCACCGCCACCACCCACCCCCACCATAATCACCATCACTGCCACAACTACTTTCTGAAGCCCAGGTCTGATATGTCCTCTGATTGGTCTAACTCAGCTGCAGGATGTTTATGTGCTCTGATGTGTTAAGGTTCCCCGTGTAAGACATGATCTTGATTTAAAAAACCATCATTAACACTGCAGCCTGTGATCTGAACATTACACTGAGCCTGAACAAACTCCAGCCGCCAATCAAGACAGACTCCTCTCTAAAAGGAGGAGAAGGAACAGAGGAACCTCCCGCAGGTGATTCCGACATCGCACCACATTCCCAGAGCGGATGGGGGATAAGCAGGTGTGTTACCGGTGAGAGGAGGAGAGTCCAGTCTTCGGCTGAGGAGGAGTCCAGTCCTTAGCAGGGGAGTTTTCAATGGACCATTCCTTCCCCTCGGCTAGAGTAGCCACCTGGAAACACCCGGATCACACCGGAAAATTACATTATCCCAGCGGCCGAGCGCCCAGCCCCAACACTCAACACCCACTGCTGGATTCTCTCACATAACACATCAAAGGCGTCTGTATGAGAGGAGTAACTCACCTTGTCCCTAAACAGAGCAGCAGCCCTGCTGTTGTATTTCTCCTGCAGGCTCCAGCTCAGATCATAGTCATCCTGGAGCTCCAGGAACAGGCGGAATTTCTCATTTCCCCCCGCCTTCATCTTTTCAAGCTCGATGTCCTTCCATTTGTCCATCGAAACGGAACGCACAAAGCTGTAACCAAAACCGGAGACCGTGAGAACATGGCATTTACAGTCCTGACGCCAACACCGGGGCACCCCCGGCCAACACCGGAGCACCCCCGGCCAACACCGGAGCACCCCCGGCCAACACCGGGGCCCCCCCGGCCAACACCGGAGCACCCCCGGCCAACACCGGAGCACCCCCGGCCAACACCGGGGCACTCCGGCCAACACCGGAGCCCCTCGGCCAACACCGGTTAAAGTTATTCTGCTTCTTATTATAGTGTTCTGCTCCACCTTAAAAGGTGGAATACATAATTTAAGGTAGAATGGGAAAGTCTAATGAAAGGTGTAGCTCTGATAACTGTCCAGGTGAGACGTAGCCTGGAGGTGGGTGACATGTCAACAGTTAAGGCCAGTTAATCGGGCTTTAGACACGAACACTCCAACACACTGCGACTGACTGTCCCTGCTCTGCCAGGGTAAATCTCCCCAGGGCTGCACAGGGTAGGACTGCACTAGCTGCAGGTGTGGGGGTTTCTGAAGGCTGGGTTAGGGTTCTTTAAATGGCACTTCAGTATTAAACCGGTTACTCCTTCAGTCCTAGCGGTTCCACAGTACTTCCAGACGGTTTCACAATACACCAGGACATTTCTCCCTCCAGCTGGAACAGAACCACACACGTATACAGCACCTGCACACCGTAACGATGAGCAGCCTACGTTAACTGTGTACACTGAGGGGGTGGAGCTCACCTTAGATGGACCCCCAGGCCTCTGTGCTTTCCAGAGCATTCCAGACAGATCCAGATCCCGTAGGTCACACTCACCCACTGAGGGTTAAACGCTCCGCACTCAAAACACACCTGCAGAGAGAGAGAGAGAGAGAGAGAGAGAGAGAGAGAGAGAGAGAGAGAGAGGGACAGAGTGAGAGAGAGAGAGGCAGAGAGAGAGAGAGGCAGAGAGAGAGATAGGCAGAGAGAGAGAGAGAGGCAGAGAGAGAGAGAGAGGCAGAGAGAGAGAGAGAGAGAGAGAAAGAGGCAGAGAGAGGCAGAGAGAGAGAGGCAGAGAGGCAGAGAGAGAGAGAGAGAGAGAGAGAGAGAGAGAGAGGGCCAGAGAGAGAGAGACAGAGGGACAGAGAGAGAGAGAGAGGAGAGAGAGAGAGAGAGACACAGAGACAGAGAGAGGAGAGAGGAGAGAGAGACAGACAGAGAGAGGAGAGAGGAGAGAGAGAGAGAGAGAGAGAGAGAGAGAGAGAGAGAGGGAGAGAGAGAGAGAGAGAGAGAGAGAGAGAGAGAGAGAGAGAGAGAGAGAGAGAGGCAGAGAGAGAGAGAGAGAGAGAGAGAGAGAGGCAGAGAGAGAGAGAGAGAGAGAGAGAGGCAGAGAGAGAGAGAGAGAGAGAGAGAATCAGAATGGAGACTCTAGTCTGGATCCTGAGCAGGAAGTCGTGGGATCATGAACACGTACGTTATTCCCATCGTTCGTCCGAACCTCCTTCAGGACACGTCTGGTCCGGGGACTCGCCATGTCACCTGCAACAGAACCGGGCAGGATATTAGCTCTTCTTCTCAAACCACTGGGTCTGTTTACAATCACATCTCATCCCCTCAGTCACATGACCATCACACCTCATCAGCTGCACCCAGAAGGAGTCAATCAACCAACAGGAATGAAACTTGGTGTGAAGCTTAAAAAAAAATACTAAGTTCCTTTGGGGGACTATTTGACCTCACAGCGCCCTGCAGCATGTATCCCTCCACCATGAATGGAGTTTAAGGCTGAGATCTTCTCCACACTATCATAAACAGCGTCTCAGACATCAGGCAGCGTATTCAGAACCACCTCCTGTAGGAACTTCCTGTAGGGAGCTTTTAGAGGGGACGTCTGGTTACCTTCACCTCCACTGGGACCGGTTCTGATGTTCTCCAGAATGGAGTGTGTCCCTCTGGACGATTCTGAATTGGTGTGTTTACGCCTTAGACTTTTAGTTATTTAGAAGTTTGAGGTAATTTGGTGGAATCCCCCTTTAAGACCCGGTCGTTATCTATGATCGAAGCTCAGGGATGATCAGTATTGATCTATAATCGCCCCACAGATCTTAGCGTGAGATGTCTGCTGCTGTAATAAAAAAAAACATTTCCAAAAACGGCTTCTTGATCGAATTGTTCCGTTCCACCTTAAATGCTGTAGCAGTTACATTCTGGTGCCTGAGGCTACACAATTTAAGGTGGAACGGAGCGATTCCAACAAGAAGCCGGCGAAGCTAGCTAGCGCTAGCAAATGAAGGTTTAGCCAGCCTGTACAGTTCAACACACAGGTCCAAACATCCGAACAGCTTCGAGAAGGTTCCCCACACATGACCACCACCGAAACCAAACCCAAATACCCCGGTACCTGACCCAGTAACGGGTCCACACACTCAGCTAGCCAGCTAGCCTCACCTGTGTTCAGTGATGCGGCTGCGCTCGTCTGAGGAGAAGTCTGAGGTGACGCTGACGAAACCGGTTTAAACCCCGCCGGGATCGATATCTGTAACTGATCACCGAACAGAACCGAGTCCCATTCACCCAAGCCTTATCGATAGTCGCCGGCCTTCAGCGGAGCTCTACGTAGCCATGATGCGGCGGAAGGAGCTGCTGCTGTAGGTTAGCTGTGCTACGTTGGCAGCGCGGAGCATTTCGGGAGAGCCCATCCGACGTCACACCTCACGTGACCCGCATGACGTTGTTCAGTGGGGGCGGGGCGTTATTAGGAACCGGAAGTTGATTGGAATCGTAACGTGGCGCTATATATTGATTAATCTATTCGTTTTTCTTGGCAAATATTTCATTAAAGACATTGAGATTTACACAGAAAGCTATATTAAAAATTAGGACATATTTAAAGACGACATTTACAACGATTTCGTCCTAATTCTGTGGGTGAAGTACAATAAAAATGACCAATATATGTACTTGTTGTTGTTTATGTGAAATCTGATACACAGTGTTCATCACTGAGCTCAGATGTCATTCAGAGTGGCTCGGTGTGAACCCTCCGTTCTAGATGAAGCCAGAACATCTCCCAGTCTTGGTGAAGGTAACCAGACGTCCCCTCTAAAATCTCCCTCTCAGGAAGTTCCTACAGGAGGTGGTTCTGAATACACTGCCTGATGTCTGAGACGCTGTTTATGATAGTGTGGAGAAGATCTCAGCCTTGAACTCCATTCAGAGGAACTTAGTATTTCCAACATTCCATACACACTCAGAAGACACATGTAGGTCAATCATTCTGCTCAGATCTCACACAAGGAATTATCTGTGAATTTTGGAATCCAATTCCAATATTGTATTTTTTTTTTTTGTACTGAGTACCTTGCTATCCCTTTGCTGCTGTAAATTTCCCCACTGTGGGACTAATAAAGGATTATCTTATCTTATCTTATCTTATCTTATCTAGTGTAAGGTTGTATATGGTGTATAGTGTAAGGTGGTATATGGTGTATAGTGTAAGGTGGTATATGGTGTATAGTGTAAGGTTGTATATGGTATATGGTGTAAGGTGGTATATGGTGTAATGTGTAAGGTGGTATATGGTGTATAGTGTTTTCTGGGTATAGGGTATAGTGTAAAGGTTGTATATGGTGTATAGTGTAAGGCTGTATAGGGTGTATATGTAAAGGTGGTATATATAGTGTAAGGTTGTATATGGTGTATAGTGTAAGGTGGTATATGGTGTATAGTGTAAGGTGGTATATGGTGTATAGTGTAAGGTTGTATATGGTGTATAGTGTAAGGCTGTATAGGGTGTATAGTGTAAGGTTGTATAGGGTGTATAGTGTAAGGTGGTATAGGGTGTATAGTGTAAGGTTGTGTATGGTGTATAGTGTAAGGTGGTATATGGTGTATAGTGTAAGGCTGTATAGGGTGTATAGTGTAAGGTGGTATAGGGTGTATAGTGTAAGGTTGTATAGGGTGTATAGTGTAAGGTTGTATATGGTGTAAGGTGGTATATGGTGTATAGTGTAAGGTGGTATATGGTGTATAGTGTAAGGTGGTATATGGTGTATAGTGTAAGGTTGTATAGGGTGTATAGTGTAAGGTTGTATATGGTGTATAGTGTATAGCTGTATAGGGTGTATAGTGTAAGGTGGTATAGGGTGTATAGTGTAAGGTTGTATAGGGTGTATAGTGTAAGGTTGTATATGGTGTATAGTGTAAGGTTGTATAGGGTGTATAGTGTAAGGTTGTATATGGTGTATAGTGTAAGGTTGTATAGGGTGTATAGTGTAAGGTTGTATATGGTGGTATATGGTGTATAGTGTAAGGTTGTATATGGTGTAAGGTGGTATATGGTGTATAGTGTAAGGCTGTATGTGGTGTAAGGTGGTATATGGTGTATAGTGTAAGGCTGTATATGGTGTATAGTGGTGTATATGGTGTATAGTGTAAGGTGGTATATGGTGTATAGTGTAAGGATGTATATGGTGTATAGTGTAAGGATGTATATGGTGTATAGTGGTAATGGTGGTAGTGTATGTTGTATATGGTGTATAGTGTAAGGTTGTATAGGGTGTATAGTGTAAGGTTGTATATGGTGTATATGGTGTATAGTGTAAGGTGGTATAGGGTGTATAGTGTAAGGTGGTATATGGTGTATAGTGTAAGGTTGTATAGGGTGTATAGTGTAAGGTTGTATATGGTGGTATATGGTGTATAGTGTAAGGTTGTATATGGTGTAAGGTGGTATATGGTGTATAGTGTAAGGCTGTATATGGTGTATAGTGTAAGGCTGTATATGGTGTATAGTGTAAGGTTGTATATGGTGTATAGTGTAAGGTGGTATATGGTGTATAGTGTAAGGTTGTATATGGTGTATAGTGTAAGGTGGTATATGGTGTATAGTGTAAGGTTGTATATGGTGTATAGTGTAAGGTGGTATATGGTGTATAGTGTAAGGTTGTATATGGTGTATAGTGTAAGGTTGTATAGGGTGTATAGTGTAAGGTTGTATATGGTGTATATGGTGTATAGTGTAAGGTGGTATAGGGTGTATAGTGTAAGGTTGTATATGGTGTATAGTGTAAGGTTGTATAGGGTGTATAGTGTAAGGTTGTATATGGTGTAAGGTGGTATATGGTGTATAGTGTAAGGCTGTATATGGTGTATAGTGTAAGGTTGTATAGGGTGTATAGTGTAAGGTGGTATAGGGTGTATAGTGTAAGGTTGTATATGGTGTATAGTGTAAGGTGGTATATGGTGTATAGTGTAAGGCTGTATGTGGTGTAAGGTGGTATATGGTGTATAGTGTAAGGCTGTATATGGTGTATAGTGTAAGGCTGTATATGGTATATGGTGTAAGGTTGTATATGATGTATAGTGTATATGGTGTAGGTGGTATAGACTGTATGGTGTATAGTGTAAGTGTAAGGTTGTATATGGTGTATGGTATAGTGTAAAGGTATATGGGTATATGGTGTATATGGTGTCATAGTGTAAGGCTGGTATGGTATAGTGGGGGCTGTATATGGTGTATAGTGTAAGGTGGTATATGGTGTATAGTGTAAGGTTGTATATGGTGTATAGGGTGTGTAGTGTAAGGTTGTATATGGTGTATAGGGTGTATAGTGTAAGGTTGTATATGGTGTAAGATGGTATATGGTGTATAGGGTGTATAGTGTAAGGTGGTATATGGTGTATAGTGTAAGGTTGTATATGGTGTATAGGGTGTATAGTGTAAGGTTGTATATGGTGTATAGTGTAAGGCTGTATATGGTGTATAGTGTAAGGCTGTATATGGTGTATAGTGTAAGGTGGTATATGGTGTATAGTGTAAGGCTGTATAGGGTGTATAGTGTAAGGTTGTATAGGGTGTATAGTGTAAGGCTGTGTGAGGGATCTTTAACAGAGCAGT
This sequence comes from Prochilodus magdalenae, assembly GCA_024036415.1. Lineage (NCBI taxonomy): Eukaryota > Metazoa > Chordata > Actinopteri > Characiformes > Prochilodontidae > Prochilodus > Prochilodus magdalenae. The sequence continues at coordinate 40,845 of JAMWET010003704.1, read as the reverse complement.
AGATCCTTTATTTGGTATATGATGTATACAGGTCATGTTACTGTGTTGACTTCTGACCTTTAAACCCACAAGCCTAAACGGGAATTCCACACAGTGTTCGTAATTCATCAGTGGAAGTGTGGAAACACATCCTGAATTAGGAATACACGATGATACAGGATCATATCGGTATCGCTGACTTTTAACCAAACCCGCTTTTAAACCAGCTTTTGGCGACGCCTTTATTGTATATGGGAAGAGCGCTGCTAGCGCTAAGCTGCTGCAGTATTTAAGGTGGACTGGGAAAACTGGAAAGGGCTGGTGAGAATGACCCCATCAGGGAAGTGTGAGAGCTGCTATCCCCCAGGTCCAGGTCCAGTTCTACTCTCTGCTGGTGTACAGGGAGTGTAATAAGGTGTCCAGTGTCTCTGATCACGCTCGGTATCAGTTAGCACCTCCACACAGACTGAGGGCTCACCAGCTGATAAAGACTCGGCTAGTAAGGCTAGCTGAGCTAACAGAGCGTTAGCATTAGCCTGTGTATCTAAACGATCGTCCTTCTCTGTGTGCAGTCCAGCTACAGGGGATCTACTGTGTCTCTCCGTCTCAGTACGGCTCTAATACGGTGAGGGTGAGGAGCCAATCTGTGCCGGTCTGGTGCCGAATCCAGACTTCCCGGCAGAATTCAGCTCCAGCAGGCCTAAAGCCCAACTCAGTCTCACCGTGAGCAGGGAGGCCAGGTACGGAACTGGAGACGCTGGTTGTTGGTGCAGCTCTGTGGGACTGCAGTTCTGCTGACCTCCATTAAAGGCACCACCTGATAGGACGATACCAAAGGCAGTTCTGCGTGCAGCCTGTGAAATATCAGGATTAGATCGGAATTCCCATCTCGGAGTATCCCTACTCAGAATGGATTTAAAAACACAGTTTAGATCAAAGGACAATCATAACCAGCGTCTCGGACATCAGGCAGCGTATTCAGAACCACCTCCTGTAGGAACTTCCTGTGAGGGAGCTTTTAGAGGGGACGTCTGGTTACCTTCACCACCACTGGGAACAGATCCGACTTTATCTGGGACGGAGCGTTTCACACCGAACTGCTCTTCAGAGTTCCAGTCCCTATTGTGACTCTGTATGAGAACGGAGCTGCTGAGTCAGAAGCTCCCTGTGTCCTGTTTACTGTGCCTTCTCCTGTTAAAGGGCCCATACCAGGGAACCTCCACCTCCCTCCCTTCTCCATATTTATACTCTGATCACCCTACAGCAGTTTAGCCCCGCCCTCTCACAGTGAAGTCACAAGACACAGTTATACAGGAACGTCAATCATTTACATACATTAGTCTTAAAGGCACAGTAACAACAAGTTGATGAAACAGTAAGATGAGAAAAGGTATATATGGGCCCTTTAATGAAAGCCTGTACATTCTAGGTGTCCAGTCAGATGGTCTTCCAGCAGGTTCCAGGTGTGGAGCGGTTGTGCTCCATGGTTTGCGAGTCCACAGATTCCACAAAGCCCTCGGAAGCAGCCTCACAGTCTCAGACTCGGTTGGCATAGTCCTCGTTGCTTTCCTGCTTCTTGTTCTTGACGTGATCAGCGTCCACGGAGGCGTACAGGTCAGACAGAAGGGAGCAGGTGTCCTTCTCCATGGTGTTCTCCTCTCCGTCATGCTCCTCCGGCTCTTCAGCAGCCTGAGAAATCGTCACCACGTCTGAGTACTGGATCTGTGGAGCTGGAGAACTCCGGCCTGAAGCCGTCTTGGGAACCTTCAGGGTCAGGTTGGCGTAACACTCTCGTCCAGTAGAGGGCGTCTGCAGCAGAACAACACACAGCAGTGCTGAGTGAGCTCATTACAATCTCCTGCTCCACCTTAAATAGCAGGGCTTTACTCAAAGACCACCATGTACCCGCTGCACCATTTAAGGTGGAAGAGAAAAGCCAATTTCACTTCATCATCACCATCATCATCATCATCATCATCATCATCACCATCATCATCATCATCATCATCATCATTACCATCATCATCACCATCACCATCACCATCATCATCATCATCATCATCACCATCATCACCATCATCATCATCATCATCACCATCATCATCATCACCATCATCATCACCATCATCATCACCATCATCATCATCATCATCATCACCATCATCATCATCATCATCACCATCATCATCATCATCATCACCATCATCATCATCACCATCATCATCACCATCATCATCACCATCATCATCATCATCATCATCACCATCATCATCATCATCACCACCATCGTCATCATTATTATTATTATTATTAGTAGTAGTAGTGTTGTTGTTGTTGTTGTTGTTGTTGTTGTTGTTGTTGTTGTATCTGAGTGTAAGTGTGCAGTTCTGGACTCCAGCCAGGTTTAAAGGTGCAGACGCCACTGTTTACAGTTCAGGAGGTGATTTTAAGGAAGCCCCGCCCACTTCTCTAAATACTCTCCCCAGTTACACAGGATGAGAACAGTGGTTTGGCATGAAATGCTCTGTTCTAGATAACATCAGAACTGTGTGTATGTCTATTAGACATGGAGAACCCTGGTTCCCATCACACCCAACCTGCCCTCACTCACTCTGTACACACCTCACACCAAACCCTCTCTCCCTCACTCTGTACACACCTCACACCAAACCCGCTCTCACTCACTCTGTACACACCTCACACCAAACCCTCTCTCCCAAACCCTCTCTCACTCACTCTGTACACACCTCACATCAAACCCTCTCTCCCTCACTCTGTACACACCTCACACCAAACCCTCTCTCCCTCACTCTGTACACACCTCACACCAAACCCCCCATCACTCACTCAGTCCACACCTCACACCAAACCCGCTCTCACTCACTCTGTACACACCGCACACCAAACCCTCTCTCCCTCACTCTGTACACACCTCACACCAAACCCTCTCTCCCTCACTCTGTACACACCTCACACCAAACCCTCTCTCACTCACTCAGTCCAGGTTAGATCATCACTGCAGCTGAGTGGTCACAAGACTCTAACACCATAACCAAGTATGGAGGTATAACTTACCACTGGGGGGCGCTCCTCCTTACGGTCTCCTGTTCAGGAACACAAAACAAAAGACACTCAGGATCAGTGAGTTAATCCCCTCGGTACACAGCGCCCAGCTGAACACAGAGCCCACCAGACCACCCTCCTTACCATCTACAGCATGCCAAGTAGCACCTGTAGCTACCACCAGCCTTTGTGCAGTCTGTGAGTGGGAGTAGATCTTACTGTGGAGGGTGTAGGTGATGTTTGTGTTGATCTTACTGTGGGTGGTGTAGGTGATGTTTGTGTTGATCTTACTGTGGGTGGTGTAGGTGATGTTTGTGTTGATCTTACTGTGGGTGGTGTAGGTGATGTTTGTGTTGATCTTACTGTGGAGGGTGTAGGTGATGTTTGTGTTGATCTTACTGTGGATGGTGTAGGTGATGTTTGTGTTGATCTTACTGTGGAGGGTGTAGGTGGTGTTTGTGTTGATCTTACTGTGGAGGGTGTAGGTGATGTTTGTGTTGATCTTACTGTGGAGGGTGTAGGTGGTGTTTGTGTTGATCTTACTGTGAAGGGTGTAGGTGGTGTTTGTGTTGATCTTACTGTGGAGGGTGTAGGTGATGTTTGTGTTGATCTTACTGTGGATGGTGTAGGTGATGTTTGTGTTGATCTTACTGTGGAGGGTGTAGGTGATGTTTGTGTTGATCTTACTGTGGAGGGTGTAGGTGATGTTTGTGTTGATCTTACTGTGGATGGTGTAGGTGATGTTTGTGTTGATCTTACTGTGGAGGGTGTAGGTGGTGTTTGTGTTGATCTTACTGTGGAGGGTGTAGGTGGTGTTTGTGTTGATCTTACTGTGGGTGGTGTAGGTGATGTTTGTGTTGATCTTACTGTGGAGGGTGTAGGTGGTGTTTGTGTTGATCTTACTGTGGGTGGTGTAGGTGATGTTTGTGTTGATCTTACTGTGGATGGTGTAGGTGATGTTTGTGTTGATCTTACTGTGGATGGTGTAATTGGTGTTTGTGTTGATCTTACTGTGGGTGGTGTAGGTGATGTTTGTGTTGATCTTACTGTGGGTGGTGTAGGTGATGTTTGTGTTGATCTTACTGTGGGTGGTGTAGGTGATGTTTGTTTGTGTTGATCTTACTGTGGGTGGTGTAGGTGATGTTTGTGTTGATCTTACTGTGGAGGGTGTAGGTGATGTTTGTGTTGATCTTACTGTGGGTGGTGTAGGTGATGTTTGTGTTGATCTTCCTGTGGGTGGTGTAGGTGATGTTTGTGTTGATCTTACTGTGGATGGTGTAGGTGATGTTTGTGTTGATCTTACTGTGGGTGGTGTAGGTGATGTTTGTGTTGATCTTACTGTGGGTGGTGTAGGTGATGTTTGTTTGTGTTGATCTTACTGTGGGTGGTGTAGGTGATGTTTGTGTTGATCTTACTGTGGGTGGTGTAGGTGATGTTTGTGTTGATCTTACTGTGGAGGGTGTAGGTGGTGTTTGTGTTGATCTTACTGTGGAGGGTGTAGGTGGTGTTTGTGTTGATCTTACTGTGGGTGGTGTAGGTGATGTTTGTGTTGATCTTACTGTGGGTGGTGTAGGTGATGTTTGTGTTGATCTTACTGTGGAGGGTGTAGGTGATGTTTGTGTTGATCTTACTGTGGATGGTGTAGGTGATGTTTGTGTTGATCTTACTGTGGAGGGTGTAGGTGGTGTTTGTGTTGATCTTACTGTGGAGGGTGTAGGTGGTGTTTGTGTTGATCTTACTGTGGGTGGTGTAGGTGATGTTTATTTGTGTTGATCTTACTGTGGGTGGTGTAGGTGATGTTTGTGTTGATCTTACTGTGGAGGGTGTAGGTGATGTTTGTGTTGATCTTACTGTGGGTGGTGTAGGTGATGTTTGTGTTGATCTTACTGTGGAGGGTGTAGGTGATGTTTGTGTTGATCTTACTGTGGGTGGTGTAGGTGATGTTTGTGTTGATCTTACTGTGGGTGGTGTAGGTGATGTTTGTGTTGATCTTACTGTGGAGGGTGTAGGTGGTGTTTGTGTTGATCTTACTGTGGGTGGTGTAGGTGATGTTTGTGTTGATCTTACTGTGGGTGGTGTAGGTGATGTTTGTGTTGATCTTACTGTGGAGGGTGTAGCTCATTTTTGTGTTGATCTTACTGTGGATGGTGTAGGTGATGTTTGTGTTGATCTTACTGTGGAGGGTGTAGGTGGTGTTTGTGTTGATCTTACTGTGGAGGGTGTAGGTGGTGTTTGTGTTGATCTTACTGTGGGTGGTGTAGGTGATGTTTGTGTTGATCTTACTGTGGATGGTGTAGGTGATGTTTGTGTTGATCTTACTGTGGATGGTGTAGGTGGTGTTTGTGTTGATCTTACTGTGGGTGGTGTAGGTGATGTTTGTGTTGATCTTACTGTGGGTGGTGTAGGTGATGTTTGTGTTGATCTTACTGTGGGTGGTGTAGGTGATGTTTGTTTGTGTTGATCTTACTGTGGGTGGTGTAGGTGATGTTTGTGTTGATCTTACTGTGGGTGGTGTAGGTGATGTTTGTGTTGATCTTACTGTGGGTGGTGTAGGTGATGTTTGTTTGTGTTGATCTTACTGTGGGTGGTGTAGGTGATGTTTGTGTTGATCTTACTGTGGGTGGTGTAGGTGATGTTTGTGTTGATCTTACTGTGGGTGGTGTAGGTGATGTTTGTTTTTTTTGTGTTTGATCTTACTGTGGGTGGTGTAGGTGATGTTTGTGTTGATCTTACTTGGAGTGTGTATAAAGGTGGCCACTGGTCTTACTGTGGAGGGTGTAGGTGGTGTTTGTGTTGATCTTACTGTGGATGGTGTAGGTGGTGTTTGTGTTGATCTTACTGTGGAGGGTGTAGGTGGTGTTTGTGTTGATCTTACTGTGGGTGGTGTAGGTGATGTTTGTGTTGATCTTACTGTGGGTGGTGTAGGTGGTGTTTGTGTTGACCTTACTGTGGAGGGTGTAGGTGGTGTTTGTTTGTGTTGATCTTACTGTGGGTGGTGTAGGTGGTGTTTGTGTTGATCTTACTGTGGATGGTGTAGGTGATGTTCCCGTATATGGGGTTGTCCTCCATCTCTCTGCTTTTCAGGCTGATACTGCAGCACCACCACAGAGACAGACCGGAGAGGAATGATTAATCACTCTAGCTTTTAATGTTAGATATTATAACGTATATTATTAAACATATATCAGCGTGATTATATCTATAACCCAGGAGATTATATAAGCAGAGTCATGGGGATTAATGTTACTGAGTAGGAAATGCTGGTTCTATGCTGTTCTATTGTTCTGTAGTGAAGGTTCCGTATGTCAGTGTGCTGTGGAGAACATGTACCTCCTCCTGAAACGAGGCAGAAAGGCCTTCCCCCGTGCTGAGAACACAAACACCACAATTAATATTCCATAATAATTAATAATCCACAGTACATAACAGTACATACATACATAATATACAGTACATAATAATAATCCACAATTAATAATTAATAATACAGACCATACATCTTATACAGACCGTACATCTTATACAGACCATACAGACCATAATCCTATAAAGTCCATACATCCTATACAGACCATACAGACCATACAGACCATACAGACATTCAGCCTATACAGACCATACATCCTATACAGACCATACAGACCATAATCCTATAAAGTCCATACATCCTATACAGACCATACAGACATACAGCCTATACAGACCGTACAGCCTATACAGACCATACATCTTATACTGACCGTACATCCTATACAGACCGTACATCTTATACAGACCATACATCTTATACAGACCGTACATCCTATACAGACCATACATCTTATACAGACCATACATCTTATACAGACCGTACATCCTATACAGACCATACATCCTATACAGACCATACATCTTATACAGACCGTACATCCTATACAGACCATACATCTTATACAGACCATACATCTTATACAGACCGTACATCCTATACAGACCATACATCTTATACAGACCATACATCTTATACAGACCGTACATCCTATACAGACCATACAGCCTATACAGACCATACATCCTATACAGACCATACAGCCTATACAGACCATACATTTTATACAGACCATACATCTTATACAGACCGTACATCCTATACAGACCATACATCTTATACAGACCATACATCTTATACAGACCGTACATCCTATACAGACCATACAGCCTATACAGACCGTACAGACCATAATCCTATAAAGTCCATACATCCTATACAGACCATACAGACCATACAGACTATACAGACCATACAGACATACAGCCTATACAGACCGTACATCCTATACAGACCATACAGACTATACAGACCATAAAGAAATACAGCCTATACAGACTGTACATCCTATACAGACCATACAGACTATACAGACTATACAGACCATACAGACATACAGCCTATACAGATCATACATCCTATACAGACCATACAGACCATACATTCTATACAGACTATACAGACCATACATCCTATACAGACTATACAGACCATACATCCTATAAAGTCCATACATCCTATACAGACCATACAGACCATATAGACTATACAGACCATACAGACATACAGCCTATACAGACCGTACATCCTATACAGACCATACAGACTATACAGAACATACAGACATACAGCCTATACAGACCGTACAGACCATACATCCTATACAGACCATAAAGACCATACATCCTATACAGATCATACATCCCATACAGACCATACCGACTATACAGACCATACAGACATACAGCCTATACAGACCGTACATCCTATACAGACCATACAGACCATACAGACTATACAGACCATAAAGAAATACAGCCTATACAGACCATACATCCTATACAGACTATACAGACCATACATCCTATAAAGTCCATACATCCTATACAGAGCATACATCCTATACAGATCATACATCCTATACAGACCATAAAGACCGTACATCCTATACAGACCATACAGCCTATACAGACCATACATCCTATACAGACCATACAGACTATACAGACCATACAGACCATACAGACATACAGCCTATACAGACCGTACATCCTATACAGACCATACATACATACAGCCTATACAGACCGTACAGACCATACATCCTATACAGACCATACAGACATACAGCCTATACAGACATACAGCCTATACAGACCGTACATCCTATACAGACCATACAGCCTATACAGACCATACATCCTATACAGACCATACAGACTATGCAGACCATACAGACATACAGCCTATACAGACCGTACATCCTATACAGACCATACATACATACAGCCTATACAGACCGTACAGACCATACATCCTATACAGACCATACAGACATACAGCCTATACAGACATACAGCCTATACAGACCGTACATCCTATACAGACCATACAGCCTATACAGATCATACATCCTATACAGACCATACAGACATACAGCCTATACAGACCATACATCCTATACAGACCATACAGACATACAGCCTATACAGACCATACTTCCTATACAGACCATACAGACTATACAGACCATACATCCTATACAGACCATACAGACTATACAGACCATACATCCTATACAGATCATACATCCTATACAGACCGTACATCCTATACAGACCGTACATCCTTTACAGACCATACATCCTATACAGACCATACAGACCATACATCCTATACAGACCATACAGCCTATACAGACCATACATCCTATACAGACCATACAGACCATACATCCTATACAGACCATACATCCTATACAGACCATACAGACATACAGCCTATACAGACCATACTTCCTATACAGACCATACAGACCATACATCCTATACAGACCATACAGACTATACAGACCATAAAGACCATACATCCTATACAGATCATACATCCTATACAGACCGTACATCCTATACAGACCGTACATCCTTTACAGACCATACAGCCTATACAGACCATACAGACCATACATCCTATACAGACCATACATTCTATACAGACCATACAGACCATACATCCTATACAGACCATACAGACTATACAGACCATACAGACCATACATCCTATACAGACCATACATTCTATACAGACCATACAGACCATACATCCTATACAGACCATACAGACTATACAGACCATACAGACCATACAGCCTATACAGACCATACAGACCATACAGCCTATACAGACCATACAGACCATACATTCTATACAGACCATACAGACCATACATCCTATACAGACCATACAGACTATACAGACCATACAGCTGTAGTAAGCAGTAATAATCCAGGAATTGACAGTAATAATGCAGTCGTTCTGAAGAACACCATCACCTCCTCCCCGCCCCACCCCACAATGGGTTCTAACCCAGCAGCCCCCCGTACCACTGCTGACTGCACCGCCAGCACATGTGTTTGAGGTCAGTTAGCATGATCAGCTGACACATGACTGTCACTGTGCCTCACCTGTCCAGTGTTTCTGGACACAGCAGAGAACGTTCCAGCACAGAGAGAAGACCAGAACCCCACTGAGCACTCCCAGGAGAACCCACAGCCCATTAGAACCGCGGAGAGCACCAGCACCTACGAAATCACATTCACACACATTACAGGTGAATATCATTTACAAACAAACAGGTAAATAACACCTCCATAAACTTCCTCACAACTCCGGAATCCCACGCTGCAGTGTTCCCTGTGTGAGGAAAACCGCTAAACTGGAGAACACTGTGTGTGTGGGTGTGTTCTATGGTTCTCTACAGTATATCCCGGAGCTCGGACTGTAGTTAGCAGAGACGTCTTAAAGGGGAATTCCACCAATGTTCTCACACCCCAGTGGTGGTGAAGGTAACCAGACGTCCCCTCTAAAAGCTCCCTCACAGGAAGTTCCTACAGGAGGTGGTTCTGAATACGCTGCCTGATGTCTAAAATGCTGATTCGGTTCTAAGCTCGGTTCATGGTGGAGTGATAGGGTTCCTGTACATGTTGAGAAGACTTAAGAGAAACGAGAGATCCCTGCATCACTGAGGTGTGTTATATCTAGACCTCTAGACCTTGAGGATCTAGATCTCATGTAGAGTTTGGGGAACCTTATTAATTACTGGTGGTACTCGGAGGTCGTGCTGGCTCCTGCCTCCATCTCTCTGCATGCCAGGCCCTGGTTGTAATTCCGGCCTGTGTTTATTTCCTACTAAGCTTCTACACTCATATATTAATTAGCATTGTTACTGTTAGCGTTAGCATGTTCTACTGCTGAGAGAGGTTCTAAACTGACTGCGCACTAGAACGTCCACTTTCCGTCCCAATCCAGGAATAGATTCAGACCTGGAACGAGCAGACCCGGAAACGCGACAGCAGATTAAATCAAACTGGACCTGAAAACTGTCTGAATGTCGGAAAAACTTCCCACAATTCCCAAAAATCTCTATATGTGTGTTCTAGACACTGTGAACACTGGTTCTCATCACCACCACTGTGTAGAACCTCCGAACCATCTCCCACCAAACGCACACAGCATGTTCTTTACAGTGGTGGTGATGGGAACCAGGACGTTTGTGGAACCCTTCACCGAATAAAGTTGGTGGTTATTGGAGCGTTCGGAGCGCTGTAGACATGGTGACCCCCGGTTCCCATCACCACCCTGGAAGTCCCCCGTTACGCCCCGTTACGCCCCAGTTACGAACTTTACGGTAGGTTGAGGTGGAGACAGGAGTGAAGGACTCACCGCTGAGATGGTCAGAGGTACAGTTGCTCATGGTGTCCAGTGAACCTGCTGGTGTTAGTACTGATCCGGGCGCTGGCTGGTGGTGTCTGGTGCAGACGGTGCGGGTACAGGGCGGTGCAGCGAGCGAGCGAGCGGGCGAGCAGGCCGCGTTTGGTTGGGAGGTGTTCTAGCAGGATGTAAATGCCATGAGCAGAAAATCAGCAGAGCAATCGTGCAGAAAACCACATCCCCTCCAATCAGACACTCGCACCCGGGAGGAAGCCTGCTGCTGCAGAGATCCGGGTAACAGCACACAGCATCCGCGTCGCAGAACAGGAGGAGCGGAGAACGCAGAACCGTGACTAACTCGGGAGAACACACAACCTTATTATCTAGAACAGCTAGAACTGCGTCACTTCTGCTACTCCTATTTAATACAGATACACACAAAACAGGGTTCTTTAATAGAGCCAGTGGTTCTGGTTAGAACCAAAGAGGGTTCTGCGCAGTTGAACAATTTTATGTGCCATACAGAACCACACATAAAGCACCAATACTTGACACCATTTGCCAGAAGGTTCTATATACTAGAACCATGTACAACACGTACTCTATTGATCTGAAGAACCACTCCACCGTGCGGAGAACCGAGTGTAGTGTACTAATTCACAGTATACTGAATGAACTGTCTTCATTAGCATTCAGGAAGACACTCACTCTGTAGGGTTCCTCTGTGGTTCTCTGGCCCTGTTCTACCAGAACCTGTAGCACCAGAAAACCTGAGCTGTTCTTTTTCCCCTGTCCCTCCGTCCAGCCCTGCAGTCATTCACACCCAAGCCTAGGTGAGTTTCACCCAGTACAGGAGGGAGGGAGGGAGGGAGTGACAGAGGGAGGGAGTGAGGGAGTGACAGAGGGAGGGAGGGAGGGAGGGAGGGAGAGGGGGACCACACGGAGGTGTTGGTAAGTTGGGGAGAGAGTGGGGGAGTGAGTAAGTGAGTGAGGGAGAGAGGGAGTGATGGAGTGAGTGAATTTGGGAGTGAGGAAGGAAGTGATGGGGTGAGTTGAGGAGTTAGGGAGTGAGAAAGTGCAAGAGAAGTTGGGGAGTGAGTGAGTGAGGGAGTGAGGAGGGGAGTTGGGGAGTGAGGGAGTTGAGAATTGAGGGAGTGGGGAGGGAGTTGAGGATTGAGGGATTGAGGGAGTGAGGAAGTTGGGGAGTGAGGGAGTTGAGGATTGAGGGAGTGAGGGAGGGAGTGAAGGAGTGAGGGAGTTGAGGATTGAGGGAGTGAAGAAGTTGGGGAGTGAGGGAGTTGAGGATTGAGGGAGTGAGGGAGGGAGTGAAGGAGTGAGGGAGTTGAGGAGTTAGGGAGGAAGGAAGTTGGGGAGTGAGGGAGTTGAGGATTGAGGGAGTGAGGGAGGGAGGAAGTTGGGGAGTGAGGGAGGGAGTGAAGGAGTGAGGGAGTTGAGGATTGAGGGAGTGAGAGAGTGAGGAAGTTGGGGAGTGAGGGAGTTGAGGATTGAGGGAGTGAGTGAGTGAGGGAGTGAAGGATTGAGGGAGTGAGGGAGTGGGGAAGGGAGTGAGGGAGTTGAGGATTGAGGGATTAAGGGAGTGAGGAAGTTGGGGAGTGAGGGAGTTGAGGATTGAGGGAGTGAGGGAGGGAGTGAAGGAGTGAGGGAGTTGAGGAAGTTGACGAGTGAGGGAGGGAGTGAAGGAGTGAGGGAACTGGGGAATGAGGGAGTTGAGGATTGAGGGAGTTGAGGATTGAGGGAGTGAGGGAGGGAGTGAAGGAGTGAGGGAGTTGGAGTTTAAGGGAGTGAGGAAGGGAGTGATGGAGTGAGGGAGTTGGAGATTGAGGGAGTGAGGGAAAGAGTGAAGGAGTGAGGGAGTTGGAGATTGAGGGAGTTGAGGGAGTGAGGGAGTTGGGGAGTGAGGGAGTGAGGGAGTGAGGGAGTTGGGGAGTGAGGGAGTGAGGAAGGGAGTGAAGGGGTGAGGGAGTGAGGGAGTTGAAGGTTGAGTAAGGGAGTGAGTGAAGGAGTTAGGGAGTGAGTGAAGGAGTTGGGGAGTGAGGGAGTGAGGGAGTTGGGGAGTGAGGGAGTGAGTGAAGGAGTGAGGGAGTGAGGGAGTGAGGGAGTTGGGGAGTGAGGGAGTGAGGGAGTGAGTGAAGGAGTTAGGGAGTGAGGGAGTTGGGGAGTGAGGGAGTGAGGGAGTTGGGGAGTGAGGGAGTTGGGGATTGAGGGAGTGAGGGAGTGAGTGAAGGAGTGAGGGAGTTGGGGATTGAGGGAGTTGGGGATTGAGGGAGTGAGGGAGTGAGGGAGTGAGTGAAGGAGTGAGGGAGTTGGGGATTGAGGGAGTGAGGGAGTGAGTGAAGGAGTGAGGGAGTTGGGGAGTGAGGGAGTTGGGGATTGAGGGAGTGAGGGAGTGAGGGAGTGAGTGAAGGAGTGAGGGAGTTGGGGATTGAGGGAGTGAGGGAGTGAGTGAAGGAGTGAGGGAGTTGGGGATTGAGGGAGGGAGGGAGTGAGGAAGGGAGTGAAGGAGTTGGAGACGGAATGATCCAACTCTGAGGGACTGAACAAAGCTGGTTTTCCAGCTGGACCGGACCGGACCGGACCGGACCGAACCGTCCTGCAGTCTAGTTTTCCAGCCGGACCGGACCGGACCGTCCTGCAGTCTGGTCTTCCAGCTGAGTGACGTCACTGTGGTAGGGGAATCTGTGCTCTCGGTTTTGGTCGGACTGGATCTGCGAGCGGGTTCTGAGTTCAGTGTGTTCTGCTGAAGCTCGGTTCGGCTCTGTTTGAGATGAAGTACGTAGTAAACGTGGAGCTCCGCGCTACGTCACTGGCGTGCGTTCAAACTGGGCGTTCCTCACAGACCTCCATCAGCCCAGATCGGGTCCTCCTCCGGAGCTCCTTCTTTCGGTGGACGGTCTCGGAGCTGCACTGCGCCTCCGAATCCCCGCGCTGAGAAATGTTTGATTTGGGCTCCAAGCTGCTCCTGCTGCTCCTCCTGGCCCTCCCGAGCGGCCCAGGTGAGTCCAGCCGCCGTCAGAGGGTTAATCCGAGCCGCCACGGGCACGCGGACTGACTGACGTGGCAGAAAGTTCTCTGTGTGTGTGTGTGTGTGTGTTAGGTCTCTGTATTTAGTGTGTGTGTTAGGTCTCTGTGTTAAGTGTGTGTGTTAGGTCTCTGTGTTAAGTGTGTGTGTTAGGTCTCTGTGTTAAGTGTGTGTGTTAGGTCTCTGTGTTAAGTGTGTGTGTTAGGTCTCTGTGTTAAGTGTGTGTGTTAGGTCTCTGTGTTAAGTGTGTGTGTGTGGTAAGTGAATCATGTGTAGTTTGAAGTGCACGAGCGCACATTCTCCTACTCGAACTCTCCGTTCCACCTTAAATGGTACAGTTGCATTTCGGCGCCTCGGGCAGCAGCATTTAAGGTGGAGCGGACAGCTGGAATACGTGGTGAAGTTTAGCTGACTGTACTCTCAGACCTAAAACCGCTCCAGACCGCCTGATCCGCCTGATATTCCCGATATTCCCGATAATTCCCGAGTTACTCCAGGCTGCAGATGTTTCCGTGTCCAGCTCAGCAGCCCCTCCAGTGGGGTGACGTGTCCTAACTGTTCGAGCGAGCGCCTCACTGCAGCCTGACCAGCGGTGTGCGGTGGTTTAGATGTTCTGTACAGTGGTGGTGAGGGGAACCAGGGTTCTCCATGTCTAGAACACACATATAGACACTTTATCTAGACCACCAGTGAAGCTACACGTGTCTTCTGAGTGTGTATGGAATGTTAGTGATGAAAATCTGGAAAACCTGGAAATACTAAGTTCCTTTGGGGACTATTTGACCTCACAGCGCCCTGCAGCATGTATCCCTCCACCATGAATGGAGTTTAAGGCTGAGATCTTCTCCACACTATCATAAACAGCGTCTCAGACATCAGGCAGCGTATTCAGAACCACCTCCTGTAGGAGCTTCCTGTGAGGGAGCTTTTAGAGGGGACGTCTGGTTACCTTCACCACCACTGGGAACAGCTCTGACTGTATCTAGAACGGAGCGTTTCCCACTCTGACCCTTACCCACTCTGTAGGGATCTGTTTACGTACTAAATTTTAATTATGCAGGAAACATTTTAAATTTGGTGGAGTGTCTGTTGGATGTTTCCATGGAGCCGGAGTTCTAAGACGCAGAACCCTTTGTGGTGCCCTGTGCAAGTTTTGAGGTTCTTCTGAGGAGCGTATGAGATTAGGATTAGGATATGGTGATCCTGTATGGAAGGTGATGTACTGTGACTGTTATATCTGACATTAGGGAAGCTCCAGTACCAATAGGGTACCACGGTACACGGTACCACAGTACACGGTACCACAGTACACGGTACCACAGTACATGGTATCACACTCAGCATATCACATTAATGATGTATCTACATACACATATCTACCCCACTGGTGTGCTAATGCTAACGCTAGCCGTGCAGTACTACACTACTGGTTTATTTTTAAAAGGAAGTTCAGTTCCAACACTGCCCTCCAGTGGTGAGTGGCTTACACACAGTGAGTGATCCACTACCTGTACCTTAACACCATTAATCACTGTTTAATACGTTTAATCTTATATAAACATATATATATATATATATATATTAGTAAGTGTAATTCTTTATGTATTTACAGCGTGTGAATACAGTGTTTATGTCCTGTTCTATTTATTTATTTATTTATTTATTATATCTGGAGATCTGACTGTGTGTGGTAAATGTGTCCTGTCAGAATGTAAATATGATGAGGTCATCTTTAATGAGTCTGACCTTTAGCCTTATATCTTCATGTTCAGTCTTTAACCTGTATGTGACCTGGACCTCCTGCAGCTCCTGGATCTCCTCCTCAGTGCAGTGTGATGGATCCACAGAGATCTCTTTAAACCTGCTGTGTTTTCTGATCTCGCAGGCGGCGTGTTAGCAGAGTCTGACGACCCTGTGGATGACCCTGTGGATGACCCTGTGGATGACCCTGCGGATGCAGCCGTGGAGGAGGAGGAGGAGGAGGAGGAGGAAGATGATGAAGGTCTAGTAGAAGAATCTCAGACAGGAGACGGAGTAAGGAACGCTGATCCACCTCACGTTCAGTCATCTGATAATCTAATCCCAGTCCAGGGTGCGATTTAAGAGCCTGTAATTTGGGTTCTCTGGGTTCTCTGGGTTTTGTCTTCTGTCCCTCTGAGCTCCACTTCTGATGTTTATGAACCGGAAGCAGTCGTAATTCCCTACCGGATCGTTTTCCAGCTTCTCTCGATCCCATAAAGTTACACAGGCACTGGGCCTTTAAGACTGATGTAGGTAAATGAGCTCTGTTCTGATTGGTAGTCTTATTTAAAAAGCAATCCAGGCTGCATTAGTAGGCGGGGCTAAACTGCTGTAGGCTGTTTTTGTGACATCACACAGCCAGCTCATTAAACCGGCCCGCTGTACCGGGTGTAGGGAGCTGGAGTTTCTGTACCGGCCCTTTAAACCGAGCTCCTCTGTCGCCCCCCCCCCAGGACACGGACGAAGCTGAAGATGCGGACGAAGACGGCCAGGCCACGGACGTGACCTCTCACCCAGACGCAGACACCACCATCATCTTCGTGACGGGAGAAGGTAGCTGATGAATGAGTGTGGGTTCTGATGGGGTTCTGTTGGTTCTGCTAGGGTTTTGAGGAACAGTGTGGTTCTTGTTTCTGCAGAGTTTCCTGCGAACGAGATCGTGAAGTTCCTGGTGGGATTCACTAACAGGGGCAGCCAGGACTTCACCGTGCAGTCTCTGGAGGCGTCCTTCCGCTACCCTCAGGATTATCAGTTCTACATCCAGAACGTGAGTCTGAGAACGTCCACTCCCCCGCTGTAGCTCCCGCACACTCTCTCTACAGCCCTGGCTCCGCAGGCGCACGGCGGCGAGCACCACTTCCTGCCCTCCGCCTGCAGTTCACACCACAGCACCACAGAGATCTCGCATCATACCGCCTTTATAAATACACAGCCGTGTGTCCGGTTAGTCTCCGCAGCAGCTCCACCTTTATAACACCACCACACCCAAACGTGCCCTCGGATTTCCCAGTGAGTCTGGAATCTCTGTGTGCGGTAATCATTAAAATAGGTGTACACCGTAATAACTGGAACGACTGATGAACTAGACCCCGGGACGAGTAACGGTGGTGGTGATGGTGGTGATGTCTGATTATGTCTGATCTCTGTAGTTCACAGCTCTGCCGCTGGACACGGTCATCTCTCCGCAGAAACAGGCCTCCTTTGAGTATTCCTTCATTCCCGCTCAGCCGATGGCCGGCCGTCCGTTCGGGCTGGTCATTCTCCTGAACTACCAGGACAGTGAGGTACAGACCCACACGGCTCAAACAGACATCCGAGAGTGGGAATCCGAGAGTGGGAATCCGAGAGTGGGAATCCGAGAGTGGGAATCAGAGAGGGATTTAGAGAGTGGGAATCTGACAGTGGGAATCTGACAGTGGGAATCTGAGAGTGGGATTTAGAGAGTGGGAATCTGAGAGTGGGATTTAGAGAGTGGGATTTAGAGAGTAGGAATCTGAGAGTGGGATTTAGAGAGTGGGAATCTGAGAGTGGGAATCTGAGAGTGGGAATCTGAGAGTGGGAATCTGAGAGTGGGATTTAGAGAGTGGGAATCTGAGAGTGGGATTTAGAGAGTGGGATTTAGAGAGTAGGAATCTGAGAGTGGGATTTAGAGAGTGGGATTTAGAGAGTGGGAATCTGAGAGTGGGAATCTGAGAGTGGGAATCTGAAAGTGGGAATCTGAGAGTGGGAATCTGAGAGTGGGAATCTGAGAGTGGGAATCTGAGAGTGGGAATCTGAGAGTGGGATTTAGAGAATGGGAATCTGAGAGAGGGATTTAGAGAGTGGGAATCTAAAACTGCAGAGGAAAACGTTCCTGCTTATCCTGAACAGCGGGAATATTGGTCTGCGTGTTTCGGGACAAGCCTGCTGTAATTGGGGGTCATGTGACACTGACTAATGGTGTTCTTCTCTCAGGGGAACGTGTACCAGAGCGCCGTTTATAACCAGACTGTGACCATCACTGAGCTGGACGAGGGTCTGGACGGAGAGACGTAAGGACTCTTCAGCTCATTAATATGCAGATATGGTGATGAATATTAATGAGACGTGTGTGGTATGATCACTAAGTGAGGACTTCTGAATTTCAGGATGTTCATGTACGTCTTCCTGGGTGGGCTGGTTGCTCTGATGGTCTTCGGGATGTATCAGGTGCTCGAGTCTAGAACGGTGCGTATCTTCAGTTCTGCTGTTTCTGAGCTTCTTCTGTACAGCTGCACGTACCAGCCTGAACACCGCGCTGATACACGCCTGGAGATAAGGACCACAGACTGTACTGTGGGTTAGAACCTGTCAGTTCTCTTAGAACGTTCTAGATTCTACAGAAAGTTGATCTAAAACCACCCAGAGTTCTAACAGTAGATGCGGAGAACCTGAGTAAGCACAGGAGACTAGACGGTCAGACCTGGTGATTATTTACTCACCCAAATGATCCCAAAGGTCCTGCATCGGAAACACAGTGAGCCTAGCGTTCCAGCACCCGGAATTCAGATTCAGATCTATCTGATTTAGTTCCTCCTCAGATTCAGCTTCACCTGATGAACCACGCTTGCTCAGATTCACACGGCCCTGGAACAACGGAACAGGATCAAAGAAAGGAATTCCGCTCTCCTAGGCTGCGGTGTTGTTTGGTGCCGATGTCTTCCCGGTGAATGTGGTTCCTGAGGATGTGGTTGGTGACGTAACAGCCCATCAGTGCAGTTCCTCAGTCTCGTATCCACATACTCGACTAGTCCATGTACAACATCAGCATAGTAGAATTCCCGAATTCAGGAATGGCGTTTGGTTTTTGAATGGGAACATATTCCGTGTTCCCATTCAGTCAGAGATGTGCTGTTCGGCGTTCTGAGGGATTCCAGGACGGAGCGGAGGGTATCTGTGAGCCTGTCCGGGTTATAAACGGGTTGATTCCCTTTCATTACTCTGGTATCTGGAAATATGAGCCGTTTAATCAGCGGAGCGGGAGCCTGGAGCGGGAGCCTGGAGCGGGAGCGGGAGCCTGGAGCGGGAGCCTGGAGCGGGAGCCTGGAGCGGGAGCCTGGAGCAGATGCTGGGCGGGTTGTTTGGCTGTGGTAACGTCGTTAGTGTGCGGTAATTAACTGTATTAAGTCGACCGAGTGATGGAGCCACCGGCAGAGCGAGCAGGTGGAGCTCCAGCGCTACACCGAGAGCAGCAGGACAGATTATTCCCTTCATTCCATTTATTTATCCAGAAAGGAGATCAGGGCTGGAGGGAAACACGGATACAGTCTGTCCTGTTCACACGGCCAGTGACACAAACCCATAACTGATCAGGAGGAGCACGGAGGAACCTGGACAGAGGAGTAGAGGAGGAGTAGACTGGGTTGGAGATCAGGTTAGGAAGGTAGCTGCTGATCGGCAAGTCTGATTACAGAGGTCTGATTAAGGTAAACGTCTGATTGGTTGATTCTCAGACGAGCCGGTGTCTCACTCTGCTTTGATCATGTGAAGGCTTTGATGTTGAGTGACCCCTGACCTGTGACTTTCAGAGGAAGCGAGTTCCAGTGAAGGTCGAGACGGGAACCGGCGGGATGAATGACGTGGATATCAGCTGGATCCCCCAGGAGACCCTCAACGTCATGAGTGAGTTGGTTCTGCAGTGCTGGATGTTAGGGTGGCGCTGATCTCCGCCTGGAGGCTGGGGGTCCAGCTCCACCACCTTCTGGCCTGGTCCAGTGTTCATATGAAGGCGGGTTCTGTGTATGATGATGTAACAGATCCGAGGCCGAGTGTAATCACTAACCACCGTCTGTCCTGACCGCCTCTGTTCCAGATAAAGCGTCTCCCAGAGCCTCTCCGAGGAAGCGCGCCACGAGAACAGCTGGAGCTACAGATCAGTAAAGCTGCGGGGGGTCCGGCCCCCTTCATACTTTCTTCAGGGTCTTTTTACAGCAACATTCCTCACCTACCAACCGGCCATCCCCACGTTCCCAACATTCCCAACACTAAACCAGCAGGCTCCCTATACACAGCTTTGTCTCTTCCAATGACTGAACCGGCGAGCTTCCGGCAGGAACACGCCCCCTTTACCAGTGTTACTGAGTGGAACTGAAACTTCCTCGTTATTCCAGAAGAGCTGGATCCGATCCGATCCATCACCGGACTGTAGGTCACTCATTCAGACACTCAGCGTTTATATCCTCACATCCTCCGTAGGAGTCATTTCAAAGGGAAGAACTTTGTGATGATTGTTCAGTGTTTTTAACTGTGTTTGGAAAATTACCGGAATGTGAAACTCATCCCGAATGCAGCTAAACCAAACCGAAGAAAGTTCCACTCCGTGTTCAGAACCGTTGGGTATTTGATAAAGTTTGTCTTTAATAAAGTCGTATGGAAACATTTGTATATACTCTGACCTCCGCAGCCTTCCTGACAGCGTTCCCACATTCCAGAGCCGGATTTCTGCATATTTAACCAGATGAGATGTAACAGAACCATCCAGAGTGGTTTGGTGTGAAACGTTCTAGATAAAGTCTAAAACTTGTTGGAATTTTCCTTAAACTTCCTTGGAATTTTGTACAGAAGCTCCAGGACACAGACAGCGGGCTGGGGGGAAGCTGTTCCTGGTATAAAACATTTATTTTTTGGTGTAGTGACTCTGGTACTGTGTTTACTCTGTAAGTGCAGGTAAAGTAGAAAAAACTAAACAACACAAGAACCCACAGGCGTTCCCAAACCCGCTCCAGACCGGAACCTACTCACCGCAACCAAAAGGAGGAGAGAAAGGAAATCACAGAGAGGAGCGCCGAGTGGTGGCGGGCGGCGGACGGAGAACCCGGTGGAGCAGAGAGACGATGGAGAAACGCCTGCAGAGCATACAGCCAGTAAACCCTTCGACAGGAAGCCATGACCTCGCTCTACATCACGCTCCATCACTGCGTCCGTCCTCCACCCTTACACTGATACCTCCTCCGTGCCCGGACCACCACAGGGCTTCCTCGGGTATCCGGAGATGAACAACCTGCTATTTACGGCTTCATGGCGTCCGACACCAACACAGACAGCACACACTTACATTCAGGAACTAACACTGCATTTAGAACACCAGCGTCTCCGATACATTCAGATAAACCCAAGGCATGACGGAGCCGGATCCGTCCGGCAGCAGGTCAGGTCTGCTCCCGGTCCGAAGGGAAACTCCACCAATTAACAGCAGCCTGTATAATCAAACGGTTAGGGTGCAGAACCTCCGGAGTGGTTCCCAGTGGTGGTGAAGGTAACCAGACGTCCCCCTCTAAAAGCTCCCTCACAGGAAGTTCCTACAGGAGGTGGTTCTGAATACGCTGCCTGATGTCTGAGACGCTGTTTATGATAGTGTGGAGAAGATCTCAGCCTTAAACTCCATTCATGGTGGAGGGATACATGCTGCAGGGCGCTGTGAGGTCAAATAGTCCCCCAAAGGAACTTAGTGTTTCCAGCTTTTCCAGATTTTCATCACCAACATTCCATACACACTCAGAAGACACGTGCAGGTTCACTGGTGGGCTAGATAGTCAATAGTGTCTATATGTGTGTTCTAGATATGGAGAACCCTGGTTTCCATCACCACCACTGTAAAGACCAAACTCTCTGGATTCCCACACTGGATTTTGGAACTTGGTGGACTTCCCCTTTAACCATAACTGCTAATTAGAAACTCCAGGTGTTTGAGAGCCGTAGCGTCGGCTGTAGAGAACCTCCACACGGCGTGTGCAGTACATGGATGGAAACAGTGGTTAATGCTCACTAAGTGGAATTCCAGCTTCTTCCCGACTGGCCTGCTGCTTTTCCTTATAGACTATTCCTTATTAATATGACGGCTAATAACACGTTTACTTCTATTTTCATCTTCTGTACAATCATGTAGTCTTATATCTCTTAGTTACACGTGTCCCGGGCCCGTGGTTCTGGACTGGTCCTCTATATGTACACGGTGTGTGTCCAGGTGGTCGGGCGGTCACGGCTCGGCACCGACCCCTAAATAATGAAGAGCAACAAACACGCACAAGTCCGGTTGCTCCGTCCTCCGATCACAGTATGGTATTTGTAGTATGCGGAGTCTTCATTCGGAATTCCGCCTTGAGGACATGTCCATGACTGTTGTCCGTGACGAGGCTAAAGTCCGCCTCTTATTCAACAGCTTCTAGTTCCAATTCTCCGACCCACCTTCAGCGGAACTGCCTCCTCTCCACTGTAGAGCCAGGAGGCCATCCGTGCCGATGTGGATCTCGTTACGTTTCCATATGGCACTAAAACAGGACTGGGAATGCAGAGGAACCACCGTGCAGGACGGAGGCGGCTAACAGGCTAACAGCGCCACACGGCACAGAGCGTGCTCGAGCCCACGCTGTGAGACATTCCGACACGGTCGGAGTGGAACTGTAACAGTGTGGAAGTGGCTGATAAACTCGACACTGCTTCGTCTCACTGGCCACTGTTCCACTCTGCTAACCGCTAAACACGGCAGTCCTAACGCATCACATGGCTGAGGAGTGCACAGTAGGGCGGCTAGGCTAACTATGCTAGCTGAAAGAATGTTTTTCTGTGTTTCCTCAACAAGTCAGCCTGTTTCCACATCGTCCAAAAGCAGAAGCTAATTTACGTCTTTCAGGACCTGACAATCACCCCTCATCTAACGTTAACCTGCTAGCATTAGCTCATCTAATACTAAACTGTAACCCTAACACTGGATCATCTAACGCTGAAGTGTTAGCCTTAGCATTAGCCCATTTACCATTTAAGTGTAAGCCCAAGCATTACATAATCTACAATTAAACTGATAGCCTTAGCATTAGCTCATCTAAAATCGAAGCGCTAATTTAAACTTCATGCGTCTGCTTTTGAAGGGATTAGCTATCTGCACACAACGCTGAAGCTAGTGTTAGCTCAGCCCAGCACAGTTCAGCTCCAAACACAGAACCGGTTTGATTCTGGCACTGGAGTCGCTGGAGTCACTCCCTCAGACATGAACGTATTTCAGACCAGCACAGAGTCGGGATCCACTTCACTTCCTCGGGTTAACTTGCCTTAGCGTAGCTTCCGTTAGCAAAATCAAATCGGTTCTGTGCGCGAGTAGTGTGCTAAGCTAATGCTAACCAGCGCTAGCG
Source organism: Prochilodus magdalenae (assembly GCA_024036415.1). Classification (NCBI taxonomy): domain Eukaryota; kingdom Metazoa; phylum Chordata; class Actinopteri; order Characiformes; family Prochilodontidae; genus Prochilodus; species Prochilodus magdalenae. The sequence goes on along the minus strand of JAMWET010003704.1, from coordinate 17,861 downwards.
CTCCTCTCTCCTGGTTGGTTTACCGGTTGTTGGTTGATTTCCTGACTGTTTCGGAGTTGAGGGAATAACGGTTCTGCGGCCCTGAGCACGGATAGCTCAGAGCCATGCGGCCCTACAGTGGAAAAGAGGCCAAAGGCATTCCTGCCATATTTAAGGTGGAACGGAACACCGGAATATGAATCTGCCAAATAAGAACTAAACTCGGCTGTCCTGGTCCACGAGCTGCTAGGAGGTCCAGCCCAAAGCCGTGTCCTTCGTGAAGAGAGTCCTCCAGTTATTGCAGCGTTTCTGAATCTGAGCTCTGGGTGTGGATGGTGACTAGGATAAGATCCCCTGCTTAGCGGAACTCCAGGGATTTCCTCTCCAGAGAGGCGGAGAAGATTTGGGAAGCAATCTGAAGAGCCTCCAGACATCCAGCTCACCCATACACGGAGCTCTTCCGTCAGGACCACAGTACCTGTGCGGACCTGACGGTGGTCTATTCCAGGGTAATGGCCTCATTCCGCATGAAAGTGTCCTTCATTTGTGCCCAGGAGCTAAATAAAGACGGAGCGTATCCAGAGACTCCGCTAATCCAGCTGCTCCCACGCGGCATACAGAACCTCCAACAGCGGCTGCACAGGAGCCTATGGTCACCAGGTCGAGCGCCAGGTGTGGGCTACAGGGGTATAAAACATTCTCTGGAGTGATGAAGCCTCCACCTTCGGGAGCGATCTGGGATAAGATGGAGCGGTCCAGGGCTGACCTCACTAATACACCATCAAATCCTCACAGCAATGTTCCAACATCTAGTGTAAAGCCTGTCCAGAGGAGCAGAAGCTGCAACAAAGAAGATCAAGCTTACTATTAACACCCAGGAGGAGCAGCAGGAGGAGCAGCCGGAGGAGCAGCTGGAGGAGCAGCTGGAGGAGCAGCCGGAGGAGCAGCTGGAGGAGCAGCCGGAGGAGCAGCTGGAGGAGCAGCCGGAGGAGTCTACAGGCCTTTGAGCTGTGAATGATGTGAATGAGGACTCGTCCGGGAGTGAATGCCATCTACCGGCTGGGAGCCTTCGATGAAATGTCCCCCATAGTGTGGTTGGAAAAAATGACGGGTGCGATTCCATCAGACGCACGCCTGTAGAGAACGATGGTACCTCTGGTTCCGTATCGTCCACGTTCCCTTCACAACCAACACAGAACATACACAACAGCGTTAATGACCGGGTTAAATCACCGAGGGTCATACCAGCAGCTGGTCCTGCCGGCCAGTGTTCAGACTTTACACCTGCACCGAGCGGATCTCCGGGAATCACCTGTCACAGGTAAGACTGAGCAGCTGCTCACGGTTGTACTTTATGAACGCTAGGTTGGGAGTAACCCGTCAGCCACCAGAGTCTGTATATTAACAGCTAACATTAGCAATAATGCTAACGCTAAAGCTGAGAGCTAATAAACCAGTCATCTATAATCACCTATACTGATCCGTACTGATCCGTACTTGATCGTAAAAAAAAAAAAAACTACTGCCCAATTCCCTGGACGTGGTGCTTTTCTACGAGCAGCGGGTTGTTTTGAGCCAGATCTGTGACCCAGAGAAATGCTTTCCCGTAACTCCTAACCCCTGAGCTCAGCCTCACCTGCTCCGTCTGAGACAGCAGGCACACAGAGGTGGGCTTATCACCTGCAGGTGCAGACTCTCACCACAAGGAAAGATCTAGAACCATAACGAAGGAGCTTAGACGAGAACGCAGTGTCACAGCTTAACAAGGAACCTGCTATCCGGATGGAGACATGTAAACGTTCTAGAGCATGTTCTCCAGAGAACCCCCGCTCCCCCATTTACTTTACAGGCCAGTCCGGCCTGGACCGGTGTGGCCCTGTGGGAACAGAGGGAGGCAGCTAACACAGGCTGCGTATGTGTGTCCGGGGGTTCTGTACGTGCCACCGCAGCGCTCTCACACCAGCACACTGGGTCTTTCCCAGAAGGAATCATGACAGCAGCAGGGCCACCTACTGGACATGTTTGGAACTGCAGTAACATAATCACGGCTCATTATGAACAGGTAAGCTACCTTCTGCCTCCGGGTCCAGGGTTACGACAGCGCTCTCTTGGTGCTGGGTCGGCTGAGGCTGGCCGAGCTGCTGTTACGGGACAGGCTGGGGCTGGTGGCTCCGGATGGGGATGTGGTTGGTGGGGTGGAGGTGGTGGGGCTGATCTCGGAGGGGCAGCCCGTGCTTGCGAGCAGGGATGGTCGCCACCATACCTGACTCACACGCAACCGGCGCGCCAGGGTGGACCAGCACAGTATGACCCAGCCCAGAGGCGGCCCTATGTTCCGCACATCACTCCCGTACTGCATACAGAGAGAGAGACAGAGATGGGGGGAGAGAGAGAGAGAGGGGGAGAGAGGGGGAGAGAGAGAGGGGTGTGGGTCAGAGAGAGAGAGAGAGAGAGAGAGGGGAGAGAGAGAGAGAGAGCGAGAGAGAGCAAGAGAGAGGGGGGGGGGGGAGAGAGAGAGGGGGAGAGAGATGGGAGAGAGAGAGAGAGAGAGAAAGAGAGAGAGAGAGAGAGAGAGAGAGAGGGGAGAGAGAGAGAGAGAGAGAGGGATCAAGTGTTGGAAAGAGTGGAGCGAGGGATACTCTGCGGTTCCTCGTTACTCTCTAGTCTGGCTGTTGGTTCTGTTCTGCTCGTCGGTTCCTCAACCTATTCATTTTAGAGTAGAGCAGAATCCAGTTCCTTTACAGCTTATGATTCATATCTCTCTGCTCCACCTTAAATGGTGCTGCACTTGGGACCATTTAAGGTGGAATACTCCACGCACAGAGGTCAGATGGAGGTCGGTTCTCTTACCCAGATTAGCAGCTGCGTCATGACAACATCTCCCAGCTGGCAAGCAGCATTGCCCAGAAGGAAGAGCAATGGTTGAAAATGGATGGCTCCGTTTTGCCGTTAGGCGCAATCGAAAAAAGAAAAAAAAAAAGAAAAATGTAGGAAGACGGGGCGTTGATTTCCTCCTTAGTGCTGTGGGCCAGCAGGAGGAGGAGTCTGGGGAGGTCTCTGTCCACCACAAGTACTGTAAGAGGCGGGAGGGGACAGGCAATCCGTCTAGGGCCCGTTCATTCAGGAGGAAGGGAGAGGAGCCCAGAAAACAGCCTCTGCTCTGTACTTTCGCCACGAATCCACGACTCCGCGTTCTCTCCACTTGTGAGGGAAGACAATGGTGGGAGGGCAGTTAGTGATTGCTGTAGGATGGGATGGGTTGGGGGAGCTAAAACTGCTGAAAGGCTGAATGGGTGGTGGGGGGGCTAAAACTGCTATTGGCCTTGAATGGGTGGGGCTTAAACTGAGTGTAGGCCTGGAAGGGAGGGCTATAAAATGTGGTAGGCTGAAGGGGAGGGGCAAAATGTGTAAGGAGCTTGAAACGGGGCGGGGCTAAAATGCTGTATGATGAATGGATGAGGCTAAACTGCTGTAGGCCAAATGGGTGGGGCTAAACGGCTGTAGGCTGAATGGGTGGAGCTAAACTGCTGTAAGCTGGAAGGGGAGGGGCTAAAATGCTGTAGGCTGAAAGGGGAGGGGCTAAAATGCTGTATGATGAATGGATGAGGCTAAACTGCTGTAGGCTGAATGGGTGGAGCTAAACTGCTGTAAAGTGAATGGGTGGAGCTAAACTGCTGTAAGCTGGAAGGGGAGGGGCTAAACTGCTGGTTCTAGCTGTTAGCTGTTGTCCGTTCTCCTAGATAACACTCCTGTCCACTACTCACCGGGTGGCATCAGGGTGGGGTTTGTGGCGGCCTCTGGTTCGACTCTCCCAGATGCTGTTGGCCATGTGGTTGCCGATGGCGATGAGCACCAGGGTGAGCTCGTAGGGCCAGTCGTCGAGGTCCAGGGAGCGCACGCGGGACAGATGAGTGCCCAGATTCCGGTGGATGCCTGAGCACTCGATGCAGATCAGAGCACCCAGGTTCAGGCTGGCCCATGTAGGATCTGTGAAGGGAAGAAGGTCTGAGATCAGGGCTTCAGCAGTTCGGGTGGAGGTCCTAGGTAGCTGCTTTAGCGTGTGTGTGTGGTAGTAGGGATCTATCAGGCTGATTGTCCGTGTAGGATCCAGTTTCCCTGAAGCACAGTGTTATACTGTATGTCTGTATTCCCCCTCTGTCTGAAACACTTAGAGCTCCTGTGTCTTTAAGCCCCGCCTCCCGATCAGCCCAGTGTGCTCTGATTGGTCATATAAGCTCCGCCCTCACACTGCTGTGTGTGTTTTACAGTAGTGTCGGTTCTGCTGTATCAGTTTGGTCCAGAGTCCGGTCCTGAAAGTCCAGTAGGACAGCTGGTAGATCCGCTGGACTGGAAGGACTGGTTTCAGAGTGGTCAGTTCTTACTGGTTGAGCTCGCTGTGTGACGTGTAGGGGGGTGTGCCAAGCTCAGTGTTACGAGATGATGTCACCAGGTAACAGAGTGAAGGGCTGGAATTCCAACAGGGCGTTTCAGGAAAGCTGGGTTCTCTGGGGAGAGTTTTCCTCTGGCATGTACCTTAGGCTTTAGAACTCTGCAGAACGTTTACGTTCCAAAGCAGATGCAACCTCTAAAGGAGAAGTGGGAACCGGAACAGCAGAGAAGGAAGGGAAGTGGGAAGTGTATGGGAATGTCAGAGACAGGATCAAGGACAGAGAGACTCACTGGGAGCGTCACAGTCCACACAGAAGCTGTTCCCCTTAGCGTTACGGATCGCCTGAATGGCCACCGCCTCACTCTGGCTGCTCCTCCTCGCCTACAGGACACACCCACACACACACCCACACACCCACACACACACACACACACACACACACACACACACACCCACACACACACACACCCCCACACACACACACACACACACACACACCCACACACACACACACACCCACACACACACACACACACACACACACACACCCCCACACACACACACCCACACCCCAACACACACACCCACACACACACACAGTGTTAGTGTTAGTGTAGAGAGAAGTGTGTTAGTGTGGAGAGAGAAGTGTGTTAGTGTGTGTTAGTGTAGAGAGAAGGAGTGTTAGTGTGGAGAGAGAAGAGTGTTATTGTGTGATAGTGTGGAGAGAGAAGAGTGTTAGTGTGGAGAGAGAAGAGTGTTAGTGTGTGTTAGTGTGCAGAGAGAAGAGTGTTAGAGTGTGATAGTGTGGAGAGAGAAGAGTGTTAGTGTGGAGAGAGAAGAGTGTTAGTGTGTGTTAGTGTGCAGAGAGAAGAGTGTTAGTGTGTGTTAGTGTGCAGAGAGAAGAGTGTTAGTGTGTGTTAGTGTGCAGAGAGAAGAGTGTTAGTGTGTGTTAGTGTGGAGAGAAGAGTGTTAGTGTGCAGAGAGAAGAGTGT
>JAMWET010003704.1:0-7500 GCA_024036415.1 Prochilodus magdalenae | reverse complement strand
GATGGTGATGATGGTGTTAATGGTGGTGATAGTGGTGATGGTGGTGATGGTGGTGATGATGGTGATGATGGTGGTGATGATGATGATGATGGTGGTGATGATGGTGATGGTGATGGTGGTGATGATGATGGTGATGGTGATGGTGGTGATGATGGTGATGATGGTGATGATGATGATGATGGTGATGGATGATGGGTGGTGAATGATGATGATGATGATGATGAGGGTGGTGATGTGATGATGGAATGATGATGATGATGGATGGTGGTGATGATGGTGTTGAGGTGATGGTGTGGTACCGATGCGTGGTGAATGCGTGTGGATGGTGATGAGGGTGATGATGGGTGCTATGATGTGATGATGATGGGATGCTGATGGCTGATGATGATGGTTATGCCTTGCTGCTGATGAGGTGACTGTTTGGTAGCCGATGGCTGTTGCTGGAGAGGATTGAACGATGGATATCTCTGACATGCAGGGCGAGGGCTCTGCTCCCACTCCCGCGTGACAGGTACGATGACTGGTAAGCGCAGGTGACCAGTTGAGGTAACCACGTGAAACTTTGGAGGAATGTAAACTGTTGGGAGCCACATTAGGAGGCTTGATGATATGGGAATCACATATCTGTCGATATTTGGCACCTGTATTTGATGGGCTATTTATTATATACAGGAAGAGCTCCGTCAACACTACACCTGAGCTACAACATCCCCACACACACCTGCACACTCGCAGCGACTCAGTCAAACGGCCTTCATGTGATAGGTTAAATCTGGGTATCAGAAGCACTGCCGGGGTTAAACTAGGAGGCTGAAGATCCAAACAGGAAGCTGGTGAGAATGGTCCCATCGGGAAACGTGTGAGAGCTGATATCCTCCAGGCTCAGGTCCAGTTCTACTCTCTGCTGGTGTACAGGGAGTGTAATAGTGTTCAGTGTCTCTGATCACACTCGGTATCAGTTAGCACCTGCACACAGACTGAGGGCTCACCAGCTGATTAAGACTGGGCTACATGTACAGCGTGTGGCTGAGGCTCCGATCCAGAGGGGTATTCGTTTTACAGGTGGGCCAGGGCAGTGTTAGGAGTCTCGCCCGGGACTCCTACTGGTGTAGCTCAGAACCCCCGCCTCCCACATGGGGTGGTAGCTCTCTGGTGTGTAGTGGTGTTAACCGCTGAGCCACACCAACTACTTATTACGGCTAGCACCGCTAGCTGAGCTAACAGACAGTTAGCATTAGTGTACATGTGTAGAGTCCAGCTACAGGTGACCTACTGGGTCTCCGCGTCTCAGGACAGATCTGATCTAGTGAGGGTGAACCGATGGTGACCCGATCTGTGGTATAGGTGTAGGTTCTGTGTGTGGTAATGAGGAGTAAGCGTACTGTTCCAGGTAGGTACAGTGTTTGGTAACCCGCTCCTTTAAGAGCTCAGGTAGCCGGAGTCCTGCTCTCTCACCTGATCCGCTTCCTTCTAGTCCCGCTACGTCCGGGACTAAGCCATTGAGTCCAGGCAGGGGGCCGGCTGATGGAGCTGCTCTGGGGGGACGTTTCCCTGGAACCTTCACCGTGACCCGCAGGAGATCTATCTCCTTCCCATGAATGTTCTGCATGTATTCCTGTAGAACCGGAAAAATAATCATTCATGAGTAAACATGCTCACACGTACGGTTATACAGTTATATACTCTATATTTATATATCCTTATATACACACGTACGGTTATACAGTTATATACTCTATACTTATATATCCTTATATACACACGTACGGTTATACAGTTATATACTCTATACTTATATATCCTTATATACACACGTACGGTTATACAGTTATATACTCTATACTTATATATCCTTATATACACACATACAGTTATATACTCTATACTTATATATCCTTATATACACACATACAGTTATATACTCTATACTTATATATCCTTATATACACACATACAGTTATATACTCTATACTTATATATCCTTATATACACACATACAGCCTCCTACATACAGTTTAGCTCCTCTATACTTATATATCCTTATATACACACGTACGGTTATACAGTTATATACTCTATATTTATATATCCTTATATACATATACAGTTATACAGTTATATACTCTATACTTATATATCCTTATATACACACGTACGGTTATACAGATATATACTCTATATTTATATATCCTTATATGCATATAAAGTTATATACTCTATATTTATATATCCTTATATACACACATACAGATATACAGTTATATACTCTATAATTATATATCCTTATATACATATACAGTTATACAGTTATATACTCTATACTTATATATCCTTATATACACACGTACGGTTATACAGTTATATACTCTATACTTATATATCCTTATATACACACGTACGGTTATACAGATATATACTCTATACTTTAAGTCCTTATATGGGCCCGTATTAATAGTTATAACTCTATAATATTTAATATCGTACTTACCGTGATAAACCAAGACAATATCCATATATACAGTTTATATACTCTATACTGATATATCCTTATATACATATACAGTTATACAGTTATATACTCTATACTTATATATCCTTATATACACACGTACGGTTATACAGTTATATACTCTATACTTATATATCCTTATATACACACGTACAGATATACAGTTATATACTCTATACTTATATATCCTTATATACACACGTACGGTTATACAGTTATATACTCTATATTTATATATCCTTATATGCATATAAAGTTATATACTCTATATTTATATATCCTTATATACACACATACAGATATACAGTTATATACTCTATAATTATATATCCTTATATACATATACAGTTATACAGTTATATACTCTATACTTATATATCCTTATATACACACGTACGGTTATACAGTTATATACTCTATATTTATATATCCTTATATGCATATAAAGTTATATACTCTATAACTTGTATATATTATCCTTCTATATACACACAGTTACAGTGATATTACTCAGTAGATATACTAGGATACTCTATACACACGTTACGGGTCCATATGTCTGACAGTTATATACTCATATTTACGTATCCTTAGTGGTATACATCATACAGTTAGTTTGTTACTATCACTCTGCATACTTTAGTATTATATCGAGAGCTTAATATACACCCGTTACGGTTCTATACAGCAATACTACTGCCATTATATGATACATATATATCCTCTATTTATACACCCGTATAAACCCCCATATAAAGTTAATATAATCCCCCGTATATTCTATAATCCTCTATATACCCTCGTATATACCCAGAGTATAAACATTATATCAAATACTCGTATAAACCCCCATATAACCCCCCGTAATATATCCTTATATACATATACAGTATAACAGTCTAGTATACCCCACGCTCAATATATTACCCCCATTATATCGCACCGTATAGGATCGTAACCAGATTACACCCCTATAACTGCCCCCCGTAATACTGCCTATATAACCCCATATATATCCTTATAAACACCCGTTATAAACCCCCTATATTAAATATCCGTATAATCCCCCTATATATAAATCCTTATATGTATAGCATATAAACGCACATACTTATATTATTGTATAGTACCTCGTATATAACACACCCGCTATATAATACCCCCATATAAACCCCATATAAACCTCGTATAAACCCCCGTATAAACCCCCGTATAAACCCCCGTATAAACCCCCATATAACCCCCCGTATAAACCCCCATATAAACCCCATATAAACCTCGTATAAACCCCCGTATAAACCCCCATATAACCCCCATATAAACCTCGTATAAACCCCCGTATAAACCCCCGTATAAACCCCCGTATAAACCCCCCGTATAAACCCCCCGTATAAACCCCCATATAAACCCCCGTATAACCCCCCGTATAAACCCCCCGTATAAACCCCCATATAACCCCCCCGTATAAACCCCCATATAACCCCCGTATAAACCCCCGTATAAACCCCATATAACCCCCATATAACCCCCATATAAACCCCTTATAAACCCCCGTAAAACCCCCGTATAAACCCCCCGTATAAACCCCCATATAACCCCCCCGTATAAACCCCCGTATAAACCCCCATATAAACCCCATATAACCCCCGTATAAACCCCCCGTATAAACCCACGTATAAACCCCATATAACCCCCATATAACCCCCATATAAACACCACCATACAAGACCCCCGTAAATACCCCATATATAAACCCCGTTATAAACCCCCATTTACACCCCATATAAAACCCCTTATAAAAAACCCCCGTTAAAACCCCCGTATAAACCCCCCCATATAAACCCCCCATATAACATCCCCCGTATAAAACCCCCCGTATAAACCCCATAAACCCCACCATTGATATTAACCCCCCCGTATAAACCCCCATAATAACCCCCCAGTAACTAAACCCCCGATACATAAACCCCAGTATAAAACCCCCGTAAACCCCCCCCGTATAAACCCCCCGTATAAAACCCCATATAAACCCCCGTTATAACCCCCCGATATAAAACCCCGTATAAACCCCCGTTATAAACCCCCGTATAAAACCCCCCGTATAAACCCCCGTATATAACCCCCAGTAATAAACCCCACAGTATAAACCCCCCGTATAACCCCCCGTATAAACCCCCCGTATAAACCCCCCATATAACCCCCCGTATAAACCCCCCAGTATAAACCCCCCTTATAAACCCCCGTAATAACCCCCGTTATAATGGTAGCCCCGTATTAAACCCAGTGTTTGAACCCAGTCATAAACCCCCGTTAAATTTTAAACCCCCCGTATTAACCCCCCGTTATAATTTCCCTCGATAATTAAACCCCCATATAACCCCCCGTATAAACCACCCCCGTATAAAACCCCCCGTATAACCCCCGTATAAACCCCCCGTATAAACCCCCATATAAACCCCCCGTATAACCCCCCGTATAAACCCCCCTGTATACCCCCATATTAAACCCCCGTATAAACCCCAGTATAAAACCCCCGTTATAAACCCCCGTATAAAACCCCCCGTATAACCCCAGTATAAAAACCCCGTATAAACCCCCCGTATAAACCCGATATACAAACCCCCGTATAAAAACCCCCAGTATAAACCCCCCGTATAAACCCCCATATAAACCCCCCGTATAAACCCCCGTATAAACCCCCGTATAAACCCCCCGTATAACCCCCCGTATAAACCCCCCGTATAAACCCCCGTATAAACCCCCCACACCGTATAAACCCCCCGAATAAACCCCCGTGATAAACCCCCGTATAAACCCCCGTAAAAACCACCCCGTATAAACCCACCCCCATATAAACCCCCGTAGTAAACCCCCCGTATAAACCCCCGTATAACCCCCCGTATTAACCCCCCGTATAAACCCCCCAGTATAATACACCCCCCATAATAAAACCCCCCGTATAACCCCCCATATAACCCCCCGTATAAACCCCCCGTATAAACCCCCGTATAAACCCCCCGTATAAACCCCCATATAAACCCCCGTATAACCCCCCGTATAAACCCCGTATAAACCACCCGTATAAACCCCCATATAAACCCCGTATAAACCCCCATATAACCCCCCGTATAACCCCCCATATAAACCCCCCGTAATTAAAACCCCCGTTATATAAATAAACCCCAGTATAACCCCCCCGTATAAACCCAAGTTTAACCCCCCCGTATAAACCCCCGTATAAACCCCCGTATAACCCCCCCGTATAAACCCCCCGTATAAACCCCCGTATAAACCCCCCGTATAAACCCCCGTATAAACCCCCGTATAAACCCCCGTATAACCCCCCGTATAAACCCCCGTATAAACCCCCGTATAAACCCCCGTATAAACCCCCCGTATAAACCCCCGTATAACCCCCCCGTATAAACCCCCCGTATAAACCCCAGTATAAACCCCCGTATAAACCCCCGTTTAAACCCCCCGTATAAACCCCCCATATAAACCCCCGTATAAACCCCCCGTATAAACCCCCATATAAACCCCCGTATTCTAACCCCCTGTATAACCCCCCCGTATATCAAACCCCCGTTATAACCCCCCACGTACAATAACCCCAAGTATAAAACCACCACGTATAACCCCCCGTATAAACCCACGTAGCAATGTTAAACCCCCCGTATAAACCCCCATATAACCCCCATATACCCCCATATAAACCCCCGTATAAACCCCCCGTATAAACCCCCGTATAAACCCCCCGTATAAACCCCCGTATAAACCCCCGTATAAACCCCCCGTATAAACCCCCGTATAAACCCCCCGTATAAACCCCCCGTATAAACCCCCCGTATAAACCCCCGTATAACCCCCCCGTATAAACCCCCGTATAACCCCCCCGTATAAACCCAAGTATAACCCCCCGTATAAACCCCCGTATAAACCCCCGTATAAACCCCCCGTATAACCCCCCGTATAACCCCCCCATATAAACCCCGTATAAACCCCCGTATAAACCCCCCGTATAAACCCCCATATAAACCCCATATAACCCCCATCTAAACCCCCGTATAAACCCCCGTATAAACCCCCGTATAACCCCCCGTATAAACCCCCGTATAAACCCCCCGTATAAACCCCCGTATAAACCCCCGTATAAACCCCAGTATAAACCCCCGTATAAACCCCCGTATAAACCCCCCGTATAAACCCCAGTATAAACCCCCGTATAAACCCCCGTATAAACCCCCGTATAAACCCCCCGTATAAACCCCCGTATAAACCCCAGTATAAACCCCCCGTATAAACCCCCGTATAAACCCCCCGTATAAACCCCAGTATAAACCCCCGTATAAACCCCGTTATTATAAAAACCCCCGTTTATAAACCCAGTATAAAACCCCCCGTATAAAAAACCCCCCGTTATAAACACCGTAATTTGATTAAACCCCAGTATAAACCACCCGTATAAACCCAATTATAAACCCCCCGTATAAACCCCCGTATAAACCCCCGTATAAACCCCCGTATAACCCCCCCGTATAAACCCCAGTATAAACCCCCGTATAAACCCCCCGAATAAACCCCCCGTATAAACCCCCATATAACCCCCCGTATAAACCCCCGTATAAACCCCCGTATAACCCCCGTATAAACCCCCGTATAAACCCCCCGTATAAACCCCCGTAGTTATAAAACCCCCAGTATAAAACCCCCCGAATAAAACCCCCAGTTTTAAACCCCGTCTAAACCCCCGTATTACACCCCCGTATAAACCCCCCGTATAAACCCCAGTATAAAAACCCCCCCGTTTATAGATAAACCCCCCCGTAAAACCCCCGTTTATAAACCACGTATTAAACCCCCCGGTATAAACCCCCCGTATAAACCCCCGTTAATAAAACCCCCCCCGTAAAAACCCCCATATAAAAACCCCCCGTTATAACCCCCCGTATAACCCCCCCGTATAACCCCCCGTATAACCCCCGTAGAAC
>JAMWET010003703.1:0-47261 GCA_024036415.1 Prochilodus magdalenae | reverse complement strand
TCAAGACTGAATATTAACCCCTCCATACAGCAGCTCTCACTTTAATGAACACATAAAGAACATTTACTCACAGAGTATTACAGAGAGTGCACTGAGCTCCATACTGTCCCCGCACTGACGACTGACTGACTGCAGTGTGTTAAAGCTTCCTGAACTCTCACACTCAACGCGCACGTCACAGATAAGAACACGCTTTAGGAAAACTCAAAGTAAGATCTGATCATCAGCATTTACATATCAGACCTCTAAAGTCTCAGTACTTAAATCCTTTAACACCTTTTAACTTCACTCTCTAAGATTCAGTGCAGTGAATTCAGACACGGTGCCTCATCTGGGCTCGTGAGGTCATTAACTGGACCTTAAAGGACTGTGAACATGTATCATAAGCTAATGAGCCGTAGTACCAGTTGTTTGGGCTGACCACAGGGTACATGTGTAGCACAGACTTTATGAAGCTACGGACCCCATTAGTCAAATATGATGCATCGAACCATCAGGCCCAGAATGCCCAGATTTCTGATGAATGGTGTGGCCTGCACATTCCTGCACACCCTGATGATTCTGCTTCTCAGGCCCACCTGAATCAACACATCAGATAACTGTCAGGTTTGTTTTGTGTGCTGGAGCAGAAATCACCAAACTATGCTGGACTCCGGCCCTCAGTTCTCCACCCCTATTGTAGTAGAACACTGTGATAGTTTAACATCAGATGTAACAGGACAGAAGGTTAGGGAGTGATGACTGATGAGCTGTGCTGTTCATCTGTTCAATCTATTTGTAATATAAATTAAAGCTCACTAATAAAAATAACTTTGTGGTTTACTGTCGTCATGGAACATTCAGCACCTCTGAGTTTCGGTTCTTTAATTGGCACTGTCTCACTAGAAAAGAACAAAGTCAGACCACAACCCTCTAAATAGCTCCTCTCTGCTCTTAAACCTCAAACCTCTACTGAGTAGACTATGACTTGGTGAGCAGTGAGATGGTACTTATAGTTCTGTGTCTGTCTCTGTGCATGTGGTTCACCTGCAGTAGAATCATCATACACCAGATCTTAAGATCACCAAACACTCCCATTTATTTGGGTGTGGCTAAACTTTTGACTGGTACTGTATGTGATTAGACTGCAAAAGGTCATATGTAACAAACTGCACACTGACAAGTCATGTGATGTCTGTAGCAGACAATCACCACTGCCAGAAACCACCCCCACAATCAGTGCAGGAGGTGCCGCATGCATACCCAACATAGCGTGCCTGGGATATGGGAGCAGAAGACCCACCAGAGTGCCTCTGTTAACACCACAGTAACAGACATGGTGTCTCATCTGGGCTCGTGAGGTTGCTAACTGTACCTAAAGGACTGTGAACATGTGTCGTAAGCTAATGAGCCGCAGTACCAGTTGTTTGGGCTGAATACAGGGTTTGTTAATGGCACAGACTTCATGAAGCTACGGACCTTGTTTGTCAAATATGATGCTATATTGGTGTTATATACCAGGTGGGTGCTATGATGTCTCTGGTAGGTGCTAAGGTGATGCAAGGTGGTTGCTATAGTGTGAGTGTGGCTTACTTAGTGGTGGTTGGGGGTTACTAAGTTAGAGGTTACTGAGTTTGTTTCTGAAGAAGAAGAAAGACAAGAAGGAGTAAGAAGATGAGATGGAGGAGGAGGAGGAAGAGGATCAGGAGGAGGAATAGGAGAAGGAGATGAACAATGAAATAAGAATATGTTGTAATGTTGCTTAACAATGCACAACACAATAAAGGGGTTTATTAAAATAAGCAGTGAGACCTGGAATCACATGCAAGTGTGAGTGGGAGGAGTCAGGGAGAGCCTGAATGCGTCTCTGGGGTGGGAAAACACACCTATCAAGAAACTGGGGCAGGTTCAGCTAAAGGAGCTAGCTGAGTGAGGTGTTGTCCAAAATCTCCTGGTGTGCTGAAGCATTGGGAGTTCCTTTCACTGGAACTAAGAGGCCAAGCCCGACAAGTACAGTTCTCCTAGCAACCCCAAACCTAGACTTGTCCATCTAACTGCCAGACGAAGAAGCCTGATTGGTCACTTCAGGGAACAAGTCTGCACTGCTCTAGAGTCCAGTAACGCCGTGCTTTACACCAGTGCATTCGGAGCTTTGCGTTGCGCTTGGTGATGTAAGGCTTGGACGCAGTTGTTCGGCCATGGAAACCCATTCCATGAAGCTCTCTACACACTGTCCTTGAGCTAATCTGAAGGCCATGAAGTTTGGAGGTCTGTAGCGTCTGACTCTGCAAAGTTGGCGACCTCTGCGCACTGTGCATCGCAGCATCTGCTGACCTCGCTCTGTCATTTTATGTGGCCTACCACTTTGTGGCTGAGCTACTGTCATTCCTAATCATTTCCCCTTAGTCATAATACCACTGACAGCTGACTGTGGAATATTTAGTTAGGAGGAAACTTCACGACTGGACTGGATGAACATTTGGCATCTTATCACGGTACCAGGTTGGAATTCATTAAACTCCTGAGAGCGACCCATTCTTCACTAATGTAGAAGCAGTCTGCATGTCTAGGTGCTTGGTTTTATACCCCTGTGGCCACTGAAGAGACTAGAACACCTGGATTCAATGATTTGGATGGGTGCGTGAACACTTTTGGTAATATAGTGTATTTCTAAGAAGCCTCCAGAAGCCTGTTTTGAACCATGCTCGCTGTGCATTTCACCCCAGCCAGTCTTCCTGTAGGTCACTTGAGGTCATCTTACGGAGGTTAAGTGACATTCGAATGAGGTGGTGCTCATCACGGTCAGTAGAGAGTGGTCTTCGCCCTCTGCCAGTCTGTAGCTGTGTTGTCCTGTGTGTTTGCTGCTTGACCTTGTTCTTATGAACCAGACCCTCACTGTATCTAGAACCGAACCTTCTGTTCCTCACTAAGAACCTGCTGTACATGTGGAGAAGCTGATTTAAGAAGAAACTGGAGGGGTCTCTTATTTATTTCCAGAGCTGTATAAGGTCTGATGGTGGGGATGTGTGTACAGCTGGGCTTTACTGTGTGTCTGAAGTGACAAGCAGAGCAAAAGGCCTTGTAGCACTTCCTCCACTGGTCAAACCCACAAAGCTAAAGTAAGATACAGACCAACCACAACGAGCAAGCTAACACCCATTCTAGGAAATCCCCTCACAGAAACTCTAACTGATTGTTGAAGATAAGAATATATGCTAAGTATACCTGAAATATCTGGGGGAAGGTGTAAGTTATAGCTCATACCGTTTTATATACCTCCTGCTTTAACAGTGATTAGACTACAATACGTATGTTTATATGTGGAGCACAGTATAATCTCTATTCAGTTCTACAGTCATTAGACTTCATCATATAGACTCATTAGGTTACTCTACTATCATTAGTCAGTGTGTTCTCTAATTGTAGCTGTACTTTGTTCTTCTAGTGTTATTCTGTAGAGGTGTAGTTCAGGATTTCATGAGTGCTATATGAATAAGTGCTGTGTGTTGATTATAACCTCTTCACTTTTTTTTTTTTTTTTTTTTTTTTTTTTTGTTTCTGTCCTCACTGGTCCTGTCCAGGTTTGTCCTCCTAAATACTGGCCTCCAGACCAGGTCCTATACAGTCCTGTAACAGAAATCTAGAGTAGAGTCTTAACCTGCTGGTATATACAGTATTTGTTATTAGGCCCAGATAAAATGAGTCCTGATGTAGGACTCTAACTAAGAGCCCTACATCACCTCCACCTTCCCATTCTTACAGTCTGTGTTCACTAGCCACGTCACTCACCACAGTATATTATAGTGTACTGTGGCTCCTCAGGGGGAGTTTATTAGCACTGATATCTACAGTTTAATAATAAACTAATAAACTATTCAAGTCCACTAATAAACCACACACTCCATCACCACAAAGCACATACAGGTCACCACAGCTCATGGACAGAGTTGGTGAGAGAGCTTTTCATTGTCATCCTGATTCTTTTATAGTTACTCCAGGAAGTACTTCAGCACACAGCAGCACCCAGGCTGGAAAGAGCTCCACCTACGGACAGGGAGGATAGACAGACACAGGAGAGCACAGGGTAAATCACAACATACCAGCAAAAGAAGGGAATAACAGTGACCCGTAAACAGTCTCAGTATATTCTGATTATTGATCAGGGGCCATCAACAAAGACGAGTTCTTCAGTTTTACTCAGACTGACCTTTTGACCTTGGTGAACAAAAAGCCCCTACACCAGACCAGGAGTTCAATATCTGACATAACATGTACCTACAGAGTTTATCAGGACAGAGAGCTGAATCACATGAGTCTGATTATTCACCTGTAGACTGATTAATAGAACTGTAATATGATTTTTAAGAGTCTCAGCACTGTAGCTCCGCCTACAGGCCGATCTGAGGCTACATTTACACACAGCATCAGGAGAATGAAACTCAGACACTGGTTAGAATAGAGGTCTATCTATCTATCTATCTATCTATCTATCTATCTATCTATCTATCTATGTTATATAATGACTGGTCAGTGTTGAGGCTGCCAAATGCCTGCTAACAGCTGATTGGCTTATGGTGATCATGAATTATGAGTGATCAAGTCTTCAATAGGAACTCACTTATAATCTGTCTCAGAAATGCAGCATGCAGTATTCCAGCTTGATCGGATGTACAGAAGCTGAGAAACAGTTATTCAGCAGGTACAGCCCCCCTAATGATGTACACTGACAGACCACCTTAGAATCATCTATCACAGGGGATCTCCACCTGTGGGCCACGGACCACCAGAGGTTCATGAAGAGGCCTCTACTGGTCTGTGGGCCTGTAGTCAGGGGTAGGTAGTAGTTTGTAGTGGGCTAGTAACATCATCTATAGCCATTCTAGTTTTATTAATGATATTAAAGTAATAATAAAATATACATTTATTATATAAGTTTATTTTTGTTTTTTGGTGACCCCCTATGATTTGTAGCTATTGTCAAGTGGACCTCAGTAGAGGTAGAGATGCCCTGATCTACCATACAAGTTTAATTTATGTTTTTCTGGAGTTACAGAAGTTTAATCTAATTTTGTTCTGACTTCTATTAAGGTTAATTAGCATATTACCAATGTCCATAGAAAGACACGTATCTCTATAGTTTTATTTTTACTCTACTCCTTCTTTTAAACTTAAACGTGTGTTCAGTCATTAAAGAGGTTCAGAATGGCCATGATTGAGATAGTGAGGCTGATCTCTCCCTCTGGTGGTGTCTTTGGGTATTGCTGCCAAAAAATGATTTTGATTCGAATAGTAGAGACCTGGAACACATCGAAAAAGACAAAAACACACCAAATGAACTTCTGTTCTGCTTTAATGTTTATAACACACATACATACATACATACGTACTAACTGTACAGCTACTGCTGCTACAGGTGTAATAAATGATCTTATTGGTGTCTTAAATAGAAACCAGAATTGTGCTGCCTTATTCATCTCAGAGTCCAGCCTATGGTCAGACACAGTGCCACCACTAGAGGGAGACAGAGAGCCACCTCTTTGTTTTCAGGGACAATCGGCAGGAGCCCTGTAAACTGCTCATGGCCCTGGGGCTACATGTGGCTACCCTGTTGGTCCAGTTACACACAGAAACATGTAAATACTGACAACATTTAAGATGGAATAAAACATTTCAAGAAGAAACCAGCTTCAGCTTTGTGAAGGTGGACATTATCGGGATGGGACATGTGGTGTCTGGGGATAACCACTAGGGGGAGCCAGCGGTGTGTGAGAATTCAGAGTTGACCCGGATTGTAACCGAAGTAGAGCTGGGTGAGTGTGAGCGGGGAGAGAGACGAGGTGCTGGTTTAACTCCTGTACATTAAACCTCTCCTGGTTTTTATACGGCCTTGTTTTTCTGGCTCATTAAAGCGGAATACAGCAGCACAGAGATTCAGACCAGGAGAACACAAACACACCAGACAGTTCTGGGAGCACATTGTGTAGACTTTCTCCAAACGATCTTAGGATTTAGCATTTCGGAAAGTCAAAGCAGCCTTTAAAAACTATACAGGGTTAACATCTATAGGGTTAACCATTTCCAGCCCCCCTCGGTCACCGATAAAAGGACCACCGTTGGGTTAAACAGGCTGGCCGTGTGTGAGTGTAGGGTCTGGACGTTACAGACGGTACACCAGTGTTAGTAAACTACACCAATGAGATCAGTAGAGCTGAATCATGTGACTTTACGGCTTGAAACGTCATTAATTATTCAAGCAACTCTTTTCCACTTTTCAACTTTATTGATCCTCTAACTTTTTCACCCCGCCCTTAAGAAATTGGGGTTCAGTGCATTTCATTATCTCCATTCAGGATTTTTTTGGTGCATGTAAAATCCTGCTAGTGATTCCTGCGCTGCTATTTATTCCCATATAAACATAAATCAGGAACTGAACCATTTAGATCCACGGAGATCATGGATTCGCCATGTCTCTTCTGAAACTCCCATTCCACCTTAAATGGTCCTTACGTTGCATTACATAGTGTCTGTAACTGCTGCACCAGTTAAGGTGGAAGGAGGAACGTGAATAATACACTGACCCTCTTTCCTGTGTGCAGATTGATGAATGAATGATACTGTTATTCCTTTAAACCACCACTAGGGGGCTCTCGGACACTGGATCAACATTAGGTGCTGATGCTGCCTTTAATTCCGGTCTCAGTGCGTCCACACCGTCTCACCCCACGGCCAGTTCACAAACTCTCAGCTCCAAGCCGCCCGCTGTACTGGATCTACTCCAGTCAGAAATCTTTATAAATGAACCGTTATCAAACTATTTATTTATTTTAAAAAGAAGGTAAATGTGGTCTTGTTCCTATTATTATAAAAATGAAGTTAGCTTTGTATTCTCCAGCTTCCTTTTTAAATTTCAGACCACGGTTTATGCTGCTAGACAAACAATGAGTCGACTCATTGAATCGATTCTCCATCAGTTGGATAAACATCGGCTTGGATATACAGCAGGTAAGATATTTGGTTTTATATCACTAACTACTAAAACAGACAATCAGACTGTAACTGCTGCAGTGTCACCTGTAGTGTAATGTACCTGTGTCACAGTGTAGTACACTGCAGGTGTTCTGTATTAGCCGGTTAGCTTGCTAGTCACAAATCTTAGACACAGTACTATCCTCACTGTATGAACACACCTACACCACCATCTAAAGAGAAACCTGACTGAGTGGGTGCTCTATATCTCTACTGGACACGTGCTGACCGGCTGTACATGATCAGTAATGTCTGTTTGGGGTTAATGACGTCACTGATTAACACTTTCTACCTGTTGGCTGTAAAAGACCACTTTACTCTCTGAACACTTCGCTCCGCTCCGAAAGGAGACCGCACCACAACGCACGTCATCAAAGTATCCTTCCACATTCTCTGTGTAATTACATAGTCTCACCAGAGAGGCCGCTAAATCCCCAAATCCACAGAACTACTGGACTGTCGTTTATTAATTAATTCAATTTACTTTATTAATCAAACTTATTAATTAAGCATTATCAGGGTTTAACGTGGAGGCTTGGTCAAGGTTGCTTAAAATTTGGTCTTAAGGTCATTCCCTGTAACCCTGCTTTTACTGCTGATCAGTCCTTCTAATGTACTCTCTCTGGCCTGTACCAGAAATGACTTTATTGAAACATATTTATCGATTAGATAATTAGATAATAGTTCCTTACAGAGCTGTATCTTATAGTGCTACAGTTTGCTCATCTACTCTCGGATGTTTGAGAGGTCCGTTTTGCAGTGCTGCTAGGCTTCTATATTTAAAGACTGTTAATGTGGTTTATGCAGATAAGAGGTTTGGTCTATTTAGGTCGAGAGTAAAACATGGTACACGCTGTACTTGTGAAAGAAGAGCTTGTTATCAGCTTCATCAGCGATACATGTGACCCTTATCTAGCGGAACAGTGTCTCAGAATAGTTATAAGCTATAGAGCGTAAAACCTAAAGACATGAAAGGATACGTCTTCAATAAAGACCCATACAGGAGCGTTTGTCTAGATAGGAAGCTAGAGCGCGGATCTTATACATATGGAATAGCCGACCAGCGACCCTCCTCTTAACACCTGCTGGTTAAACCTCATACTACACTGCAGTTCTTCCAAACAGGCGCCAATCAGAGCTGAGTCCTGTCTCTGAATGCGAAGAACAGAATATCAGAGCTGCTGTGGTTACTAAATATCTTTATTTGGGTTAATTCCAGAAATCACTCAAAAATGAATAAAAACATTATAAAATAAACATCAGCTCAGTTAGAATATTAAACAAAGAAGATGATTATGAAACGGAGTTGAAATTCATTATTATGAAACTAAAACAGGATAAACAAACAGCCTGCAACACATTTAAGAATGAGAATATAAAAAAATAGTATTAACAAGTAGAGATTTACAAAATGCTTATTAGTGCAATAAGCATTTTGTAAATCTCTACTTGTTAATGAATATTTTAAGCATGTTAAACATATGGATAAGATATAAAGTTTAAATGTTTAAATTTAAAAATGTTTAGGAATAATAATAATAATAATAATAATAATAATAAAATATAATAATGACAATATAAGAGACCAAAGTAAATCAGAATATAGAATTATACATACATATCAGACATAAAAACAAGCATGTTAATGTTGAAAGCTAAAGACAGTATGTGTACACCCATGTTAGTTTTGTTACATTTCTATATAATAATGTTTGTTATTGTTAGGATATTAGATCTTATACGGTGTAAAGCATTTTAATAGTCTATAAACTGAAAGATAAAAGACACTGTTATCACTCACTCAAGCACCAGAACATCTAGACATGGTGTTATACTCCCACTGACTGTCGTACAGCAGATTAGGGATATCTGAATGTTCTTAGGTCAGATGTACATGGTGGAGCTTCAGTCAGTGAATGAGTAACTAAAACACTTTTAACACAATGTTTACAGAAACGAGTGAAGAAAGTAGAATTTAATGTAGAAACTGAAACACTGCCCTCCTCTGTCTGCACCCTTTCACTCTGGATGTAGGAATCTCTGTATACGGTCACAGGCTTCTCAATAACAGCTTCTCCCTCTAACTCACATTCACCGTCCTCACTGTTGGTGAAATTCCTGATTGATGGTTTCAGGTCTACAAGCTTTTCAGAGACCTGTAAGAGAAGAACCACAAACAACACGGCTTCACTGAGACAGCTGTTTCCAGTTCTGACATTAGAAATTAAATTTCATACTAAACTCAGAGTACAGCGTTTTCCACTATCAAGAAAACAAGCATCTAAAAATGGCAGCTTTACAGGGCAGTACAAAAATGATCTTTAATTTTGATGTAAGTTAATGTAAAGAACCTTTACTAAGTAATTATGCAGCATTTCTACTGGCTCATTCATCATTTACATCAACTTATGTAAACACTGCTTTGGGTAGTAAAATAAAAATCAACAAAGATGGAGACACATGTTTTCTCTGGACAGTGATGATGCTCTCCTCTGCAAATAAACTGGGCCGTCCTAATCTTGGGTAATGTCTGTGTAACCTTTTATTAACCAATCACAAGGCTGAGGTCTCCTGTCCCTGCCACACAAAGCAGTTTTAGAGTCTGAGAAGCTTAGCCAGCTAAAGCCAACTGGTATAACCCAACGCTAGAAAGCTGGACATCTTGTATCTAATCAGTTGTTCATCCGTTCAGGCAGTTACATACAAGAATAAGGCTTTGTCTGTCTGTCTGTCTGTGTGTCCATCTGTCTGTCCATTCGTGTGAACATCTGTTCATCTGTGACTTTTTTGCTGGACACTGATGTCAGTTCTCTATGGCTAACTGAGCGGACTAGGAGTGTTAAAAGCTGTCCATCAAGCTGCTCATTAGCCACACCCCTGTAGTTTTCAGATAGATCTGATCTTCCTGGGACATTAAAGAGAAAGCCTGATATCACCACTCGTCGGTTATGACACTGAACTGTAATGACCTGTTGAGCTCATCTTACCTTTGTCTCCAGTTCTACTTCACCTCTGAGTAGACACAGTCAGCTCCCTGAGTGCTCTTCCCTAACAACCAGCAATAACACAGAATTAGCATCAACCATGAACAAGCTGAAAGCAGGTAATCTATTACAGCACAGGCTGTCCCGCTGTATGGCATGACTCAGATCATACTGTATTTACAGTAGGGCTTTAGTCTGAGCATGACGAGGAGTTACAGCTGTGTTCACCCTGTGTAGTGATGTTCATGTAAACACTGCACTCACCCAACGATAATAATGTGAACGTAATAAATACTGTACATTCTGATAAAGCTGATTTACTAGCTAGAACAGAGACATACTGTAACTTCTTTAGGTTAAATAATTTATAAAATAAGACAAACGTGATTAACCACAGTTACTTTACCTAACAGCTCTAATGTAGATGTATAGTTTTTAACTTACCCTTAAGCCAATTTTTCTTTGGCTTCTTCTTGACTTTCAGATCAGTTTCAGCATAAGTCATCTGACTGGGTTCAGGTCCAGAATCTAAGAGAAAATGAGAACTGCTTTCTTTCTCCAGTCAGAATCGGCTTTTACAGTCCCTCAACTAACTTCTCAAGATACAGACTTTAAACTGGCCTTCTGTTTCTGCAGTGTTCAGTATGGGCTTCTCCCTGAACTCAGTACTAGCTTGTACTCATCAGGGGAGTTCCTGAAGGGGGGTATTAACTCGAGTTAGTTTTTTAATGACCACTAGGAGGGTGTTTATCTGGTAAATTAGCTCTCTGTAGCTCCTCTGTGGTGAAGGAACAGGTGAGAGAAGTGAATACATGTGCAAAATCTGTTTATTAGAATCTAACTTGGCATTGGAAAGAGTTGAAGTGCTGGGAGAGACAGGGTTTAGATGAGAACCATTTCACCAACTCTGCTCATGCACAGGGGAATTCAACCCATGTGAAACACCCACACACATTGCCCTATCCACGGCACCCAGGCAGCATTTGGGGGTTAGGTGTCTTGGTCATCCCCTTTGATTCAGGGAATCGAACTGCCTCTCCAATTACTAGGCTGGTTCCCTAATCTTCAGCCCAAGACCCCAGTGAGAGCCTTGGAGTCAATGATTAAATGAAACACGTCAGGATAAATATCACAATCTAAGATTAAATACAGAGAATACTGAACAGATGTAGAACACAATCATATATATATATTTACTAACATCTTAAACATTAGAACAGGTGAAAGAGCCAGCAGTGCCACATAAGTAATGCTGCAGTAATATAATTTAATATTCTCTCTCTGTAATGAAACATGCAGTTGATCAGTGTTGTACAAGTACTGACGTATACAAAATGCTCAAAAAGTCACATAGTGATATGCGTGTCATGCGTCCAACTCAGGTTAACTAACTACAGCTTTCTCAGTCCTAAAGTGATTTATTTCCAATAACAATAAAACATATATAATTAACACAGAGTAGTTTATCAGTGAAGGTGTGGTAGGTGTAATGTGTGGTAGGTAACACTTACCTTTGCTGTCCTGTTTCAGGTTTTTCATTGCGATCTGGGAATACGTGACCTCCTCTGGTTCCTTCACTGCACCGTTAATACAGAAATCAGTTTAGAAGCTGAAGGCAGTTAATCAGAAGAGCAGCTGTTACTCTATAAAGTCAGTTCTTACCTTTTCCTCTGAGCTTCTTTTCTTTTTTAGTAGTTACAACTATGTGTGCATACGTCACATCATCAGCTGCAGAATCATCTAGAACAGGAGTCACTCTTTAGAGACACTACAGTGTGTTACATGGTAGAAGCTCACTTTCAAACAGACAAAATTAAGATGAGTTTATTTGTGTTCTTGTTATTCGCCGTATCAGCACTGCTGTAAACCTGGCCAGTGTCTAATGAAGGAATAGTGCACTGGATCAGATTTTCACCTTTACTCCATCAGTGGAGCTACAAAGCTATTATGACTGAAGTATGTGCCACACAAAAAAAGACATCCACTACTTTCAGTTTCAATTACATGGGTCTTAAGAAGAGATAAAAAAAAATGAAAACGGTGAGTTTATGGAATGTACACTGACCAGCCTGGAGCGGTGTGGGTCCTGGATCTTGACTCTGGTCTGATGTCTGATTGGTGTCCTGCTGGTTTCCTGTAGAAGACAGAGACGCTACATCTTCACAAAGTAATGCTGTGCTGGAGATTTAGCAGTGCTGGGTAAAACAGTGGTCCAGTGATGAACATTAGAACCATGTGCAGGTTTTTATTTTAGGATTTAATATTTGAAGTGTGTTATCAGTAGCTGCTGCTCTGCAGTGCAGGGAAACCATCTCTCTCTTTTGGGAACTGACATTCACTCAACATACAAACCTTTCTTCCTCCTGTAGCACCAAAACAGACTCAGGATGAGAATGATGAGGAACAGACTCAGTGTCACCGTCACTCCTACTGTCACAGCACTAGGTGCAGGACCTGATTGGTGTGAAGACATAATGGGACATGAACCTGCATTAAAAAGTGTTTACAGAAAAAAAAATACTATGAAACTTTTTTCTCACCTCTGACTGAGATCTAGCTCTGTGGAGACTCTCCTCTCTCTGGGTGTTTACAGTGGTAGAGACCTTCATCTGACTTTGAGTCACACACAACTAAATATTCCTGGAGTCCTATGAGTCTATTAAACAGTAGACTAACCTCACAGTGTCAGTGTAAATAAGTCCTAATGGAAATGGAAAACAGTGTGAGGGAGAGACAACACACTAACTACAGGCTAACAGATTTATGGGAGATTTCAGGATGGCAGGATCAGTGTACTTCTCAGTCCTACAGCACAGTCTGATCATTCGGTCTTCATTCCAGTCTCATAGAAACGAGCTCTCTGATAACATGAGTATGGGTGTCTCACTAGAAATACGCCCCCTTCAGCGTGTTCCTCAGAAGCTCTATTACACTACGTCAGCCAATGAGGCTGGCCGACAGCTGTGATGCTCTCACCCTCCATATATGCTAAATTTTCTTTGGGATCAATAAAGTGTCTATCTGTCTATCTATCTATAGTACGGTAGCACGACATCACCTCCTCATTCAAAACAGGCACACCTCTTCCTCACTTCACGCTGCAAGGAGGGTGGTCTGGTGAGACCCTCACTCATGCTGTCAGTGCACCAGGATTATGCTAGTAACCTAAAGTTCTCTTTCAAGCTTTCGTTTCGGTGTTTTACTGTGGGGCATCTTTACTCTCGTATTGCCAGACAAGCCTGCCCTGAAAACACTGTCAACCAGCTGTGCCTGAAAAGGCTGAGACAGAGCAGTCACCGAGCCGGCACTCAGCACTGAATGTGCTATGGTGGGTGCCGTCATGTCCAGTTTATAAAATCTGGTGGCCGTAAGGAGCTAGGACCAGCTCATGGTTCCACACACCTTGTGGATAGAAAGGCCACCATTCAATTGGGACATGGCCACTGCAGGTGGAACGCACTTGGGGAGCGGGCCTGGTGTCTAGAGGTAAAATAAAGCTGAAGGTGAACCTACTTCCACATTGGCTAAAACAAAGGGACGTCTGAGTGTTTGCCGTGGCACTGTCGCTGCTGCATGTGTGCCGGCGGGAACAACTAACCAAGAGAGAAGCTGAAGATTATTACCGTGATTAAGGCATTGTAATAGCATACCACAGCTTGTTTACCTTCCAGCTTCACCTACTTCACCTACTCACCTAACTTCACCTCATTTACTCTACAGTTATAACGAGTCTTTCTGCTCCGGTCGCTTTCTGAATGAGGTGCAGTGCTGGGAGGCCAATCAGTGTTAAAGTCACAGTATGAAACAGTTTAATTCAGAGAGATAAAAACAGTTTGGAAATTTAATAAATTTAATTCTGTCTGTTTCTGGTCCATCACACCACATACACATCTTTCAAGTTCAGCAGTGTCCTACATGTTTCAGCTCCTCATGCAGGTCCTGTTTTGATCATGCTGATGTTAGAAGAACCTGTTAGTTTCAGAAGCTGTAACTCTAGGACGCCTCTTCACAGTCTTTAAACATCTTGTTAAAGAGGAGCTCGGCTTATCTGTGAACCGTATGGATCACCCCCCACGGATATGTACATGCGTGAACCCCAGACCAGATACCAAAAGTCTAACCATGACCGTGTGGAATGTAGTTTTAGTAAATATTAGATAGCCGCTGTGTGTCATGTGACGGCAGCGTGTTCTAGACAGTTAACAATCATCATGGCTGTTAGAGGAGAAGAAGAACTTGAGAAGACTCTTAGATCATTTAAATCAGACGTATGGGAGCATTGTGCTTTCCCTGTAACATATACTGATACTGGAGAAAGGGTGGTGGACAAAACCATTACCGTATGTAAGCACTGTGGCACGTGAAAGCCATAGGACCACGGCAATGCGTTGAGCATGGCCACACATTTAAAGTGGCATTACCCAGGTGTGTCGGAGAAGAAACGAGTAGCCAAGACATGACAACTGCTGACCACGGCATTTAAGCAGCCGTTTGCTGCTGAATCAGAGCGGGATAAAGATATATACTCCATTGAGGAAAACAAAGTGTTTACAATATGGTGAAAGTGCTTGAGCCATGCTACGTAATCACCTCCCGTATACACTTCAGGACAAACATTGTGTCAGATATTTACAAACAAGAAAAGATCAAAATGGTCAACGAATAATCCAAGACATCCTCTGTCCCCCTAAGCACAAACAGCTGGACCTCCAGGGCAATGGATAGCAACGGGAGTGTGACTGCTCACTACATCACAGCTTAGTGGGAGATGAAGTCTGGAGATACAGACATGCCCTCTCTATGAGAGTCGCACAGACCTAAATCTGGCACAGGTACTAACAGGAGCAGTGCTGAGTGGAAGCTAGAAAGGCCCAATACAAATATCCTAGTCACCACAAATAATGCCCAAACCCTACCACTAAACCATACCATCTGTGTACATGATCCAACCTCTGAAACTAGAGTTCTACAATCCATGGTCCCAGGTGAAGAAGACGGCACCATCACAGAGACGTCAAGGCTGCCATTAAAAGGGACCTGAATTCAAGAAACACTGACCCAGCTAATTTACAGGGCGCTTCATAGAGGGACTGCACTGGATCTAATGTTCAGGTCCCTGTCTCACCTAGAGCCTGTCCTATACCAGAGGACATACTGTGATCTCTCCACTGAGACTGTGGCCACTGAGGAGGTAGAATATTAATCTGAGTGAATTACTTAAGTACTAAATATACTCCATTCTAATCTTAGTCTATGCTGCTGCTATTAGAATCATCCGTTCTTGATTCTGATTGATTTTAATGACTCACTAATTGTTAATGCTACAATTATAGCTCTGTAAAATATAAAAAAAATAAATTATTAATTTAATAAACAAGTGATGTTTTTCAGCAGGGTCAAGGTACAGAGCCAACACCATCAGGAGCAAACTCTGAGGCATCTCCTCCACTAAAGAAGACGGACATGGAGGAGCTTTTAGGGGAGACTTTCGGGAGCAAGGACACAGGTAAGACATTTGCTGACACTATCAGAGATGAGGCATCCTACAAGGCAACCTGCTGCAGTCCAGTGGATGGTGATCTATTGGCATGGTGGAAAAGCAGTGAGTGTAAATATCCCCACATCGCCATTATGGCCAAACGCTCCCTCGCTGTGCCTGGTACTTCAGGTCCTAGTGAGAGGGTGTTCTCCACAGCAGGGGACATAGTGACTGCACAGAGGACTGTCCTCTCCCCAGACAATGCTGATGTTCTCGTCTTTTTAAAATCAATCTGAAGTTATAAGCTCGTGTCTGTTTATTTCTCTCTGGACCTTTTTGGATGATGTGGACATAGTCTATTTTTATTTACTATTTTTCAAAGTTAGAAGGTCATCAAGCCTCATACTGCACTCTCATTTAACACACGAGTACCGACCATTTATTTAGATTATTTTATTTAAACATTGAACATCTGGGATGTTGTTTTTATTTAAGAAATGGACAAAACTTTCATGATTTTAGTCTCTTAATGTTCTTTAAGTATTAATAAATAAAAACTTAAAGTTAAAATTGAGTTTAATAACTCTAAAACTTTAAGAATTAAAGACACACGGAGCATGACGCTGTGAATATGAAGCCTCTACTCTCTGCATGCAGGTTATAGACCATGTTCAGCACCAGATTAGTATCAGACCGTCGTCTACTCACCAGTAACGGCTATCCAGAGAGCATCACTGTGGTTAGTGTAGTAGACTGGATCTCCTCTCCCAGCTCTGCACCGGTACTCTCCTCTATCAGAGACATTAACTGAGCTGATGGTGTAGGAGGGTGTTTCAGTCTCGGTCTCATTCTCAGGGTTCTGTGTGTGTTTGGACCAGTAGAACTTCCATCCAGTAGACGGATCCACCTTACAGTACAGAACCACTGGATTTCCTATCAGTGCAGCAGCTCCTTTATGGCTGGATGTGAGTTCAGGTTTAGGTCTTTCAGCTGTTGGAGATGAAGGACACACTTCAGACCATGAAGAGACTAAACTCCCAACCTGAACACTCAAATTATCTACTGAATAAATCAGTATTATTTATTAACACTGAGAATGTCTTTACCAGAGATTAAAACAATCACATGCCTAATAACATATAAGTAAAGCTTTAGACGCAGATAAAAGACGTCAGATATCTGATTATAAGTCACTAAATGACCCTTAAATATAAAACACAGATGAGTTTATATTCTGTAAGACAGTACTGATATGCTGTATTAGTAATCTGCTGTATGTTGGTACCAGTAATCTAATTTTACACTAGTTAAATCATGTGAACACAGTGATGGTGTAAAACTAGTAAACATCTATCTCACTGTTTTAAACACCTGTCCAGTGGTGGTTTACAGGGACTGGAGAAGATTACATGTGTGAGGAATTTAATTTGAGTCTAAACAGAACTAAAACTACAGACTGTGTTTGAAGTGTTTCAGTCTTGTTGATCAGGATAAACTCCACAGTGTGGTCCAGTTTAAGATGATCCAGTTTAAGGTACAGACAGGGTGATTACTAC
This sequence comes from Prochilodus magdalenae, assembly GCA_024036415.1. Taxonomy (NCBI): domain Eukaryota; kingdom Metazoa; phylum Chordata; class Actinopteri; order Characiformes; family Prochilodontidae; genus Prochilodus; species Prochilodus magdalenae. Next base: position 30,237 of record JAMWET010003703.1, on the reverse strand, counting down.
AGCAGCTCTACTCAGATCAGTCACACTATATGTCCCCTCTGTGTGTCTCTGATTGTGTTAGAGATAGAGATGAGGTCATTTAGAAACTCCAGAGATTTCAGGACTGTAAAACTCGCTCAGTGGACACACTGTGTTCTGTGTCCTATGTGTGTTTATCAGTCTGTATTAACACCACATGCATGTGCTGAAGATGCTGAGCTGGAAAACAGTTTCGTAGACCGGCCTTCAGAAATAAAACTACATGTTGATTATAAACCACTAAAATCAGTCTTTAAGATAAAACTTACTGTGAAACAGGATTAATACACTGTATTAAAACACTACATGCAAGTTCCAATAATCTGATTATACAGAAATCCAGTATTAATAAATCCCACTTAAATATACAAACGTATTTATATTCCCACACAGACAGTATTAATATAATGTTATAAATGTGCAGTGTGTTGGTATCACTAAGCTAATTTAACGGTTAAATGATTTTAATAAACTCACATTTTACAGTGACAGTACAAATTCAGTGATCTTACCTTCCACTGTGAGAGTAACAGGATTACTGTACTGTGATGATGTGGGTCTGTTATCACTCTCTCCTCTACACCAGTACTGATCCCGATCTGCTGCTGATCTGATGGTGTAGGTGTGTTTCTGAGACTGAGAGACTGCAGTTCTACTGCTGCCTTTATACCACTGATATCTCCAGTTACTGTAAGACTGTATCTCACACTTCAGAGTGACTGACTCTCCAGTGAACAGAGGACCCTCTGGTTCTACAGTCAGTGTAGCTCTGGGTAAATCTGTGAGATCAGAGGAGAGGAGAGATAATAACTCAGACAGTGTATATTACTCCATCAGTGATGAAGCATTATGGTGTATGAATGATAATGTTCTACATCACAGTAAAATATTATTAGGTGTTGGTGTTTTGGTTGATGGTTTGACTTGTAAGAACTGTCTGACTGAAATTCTGTATATACAGCACTGTGTAAAGCCTCACACACTTGAGAAACTTTCTCTATAATTTAATTAAATAACTTATTAATCTACATTCTAATGATCTAATAAACAACAACTGCATGTCCTAGCTGAATTACGAGTATCTCTAAAATGGCAACTTTACAGCAGAGGACTAAATCCTAATTTAATGTTCATGTAAGTCAGGGTTAAGGTTAGGGTTAGCCACCACATATCTCCTTCTCTTAAGAGATAAGCATTCTGTAGAAATAAGCGCTTCCAAATATAACATCACCTTAATTACTGAATAACTATTCAACATTCAAAATAGCCAGTAGAACAAACGATCACATAGTTAACACTGTGTATGCGATGTAAAACATTCCTTCAACACTTGACTGTATTGTAATAAAAGCAACACGTTTGGACAAGCAAACTACTCACAATTACCTATTGTATATCAGTTGAGACATGCATATTTTCACGTCACATAGTCTTTTACCCATACGGGTGCCTTTCTAAACCTCAATGAGGCTCTGGCCTGTGTATTTTGTGTAGGCTGTGTAATGTCAAAGTTCAAAAGTGGCGGATCACTTGAAACATCCGTTCCCATTTGTGGAAGTGCAGGTGCTAGGTAAGATGCATTCCAGCACCGTCCATCTGACAGTTCATACGAATACGGCCCCCTCCTTGCCATCACTTTGAGGGGTTTTCCGAACTTTGACTGACTCTTTGGAAAAATTCCAGGTTTCTTCACTCGGACATAAGATCCACACTGAAAAGAAACATGTCTCGCACCACGTCTCTTATCTGTGTATGCTTTGCTTTTGGCTTGTTGTGCCTTAACCCTTTCAGAGACCTCTAGTGGTGATGACGGAGTGCAGGGGGACTGGCCCCTTGAGACCTGAAACATTTGAGCTTTGTGCACATTGGTCTCCCATGTATCATTTCAGCAGAGGGGCACGGAGTTGTAGCATGCGGAGTTGCACGATATGCTTGCAAAAAGTCTTTGGTGAATTCTTTCCACTGTTTGTGCTCTAATGATGCAGTCTGCAAGCAGTCCTTCACACCATGGTTGAATCGTTCAACCTCACCATTCGCACGAGGGTAGTATACAGGTGACGTTCTGTGCACAATCCCTCTTCCCTGCAGAAAGGATGGAAACTCAGGAGAAGTGAACTGTGGTCCGCTGTCAGATATCAGTTCCTTTGGATTGCCCTCTCTACTGAATACTGAAGATAGTAACTGGATGACTGCATGTGTCGTAGCATGTGACACAAATGCAACTTCAGGCCATTTGCTGAAGTAATCAATGAGTGTGATCACAAAGCGAGAATCTAGAGGTGCGTTGTCAAATGGCCACATGATGTCAATTGCTAGCTTTTCCCAGGCACTGGTAGTATATGGCACAGGCTGCATTGGTGTTGGGTGTGTGACAGCTGACTTGTCATGTAATTGGCAAGTAACGCATGCTTTGATGAACGCCTCCACTTGGGCATCCATCCCTGACCACAAGTACAATTCTCTCAGCCGTTTTTTGGTTCTGACAATGCCCAGGTGTATATCATGTGCCAGAGAAATAAGCTTAGGTTGCAAGCTTTCCGGTACCACAAGCCAATTTGTGCCCCGTACCACACAATCGTCTTGGATGGACAGTTCAGTCTGTAGTTTGAAGTATGGCTGTAGAGATGGTTTTAGAGCTTTCACAGACCTAGAAGTAACATACATAGACATAGAAGTAAGTGCAACAACCTCCTCATCGTTATCCAGACAAGGCTCTTCACAACACAGTGGCAGGCGGGATAAACAGTCAGCTGTGACATTTTCTCGTCCTGGTTTATACTGAATGTCTAACATATATGTCAGAAGTCTAGCTGACCACCTAGCTATGTGCATGCCAGCTCTTCCATGTCCTTTTAGGGACAGTAGTGTGGTGAGTGGACTGTGATCCGTTCGCAATGTAAAGTGCCTTCCCCACAGGTACGTTCTTCACCTCTCCGTTGCCCACACACATGCTAGGGCTTCTTTCTTAATGGTTGAGTACTATCTCTCTGCCTGGGTGAGTGTGCGTGATGCAAAGGCTACTGTCTTTTCAGGACCCTCAGGATGCAGCTGGGTAATCACCGCTCCAATATCATAGTCTGATGCGTCTGTGGTAACTATGGTGGGTTGCTCTGGGTTAAATAATGCAAGAGCAGGGCTGTGAACTATGAGTTCCTTGACCCTCTCAAAACTCTTCTGTCCAAACAAATGAAACAGAGCCACGAAGCAAGGCACGTAATGGCTCCACTACGGCTGCATAATTTGGTATGAATTTCGCATACCAGGACGTAAGCCCCAAAAATGACCAGAGACTAACTGTGTCTGTAGGTGGAGGAGCTTGTGACACTGCAGCCACATGTGATGCATCAGGCTGCAGTCCTTTTGCTGACACAGTGTGCCCCAGGAAGGACAGTTCAGGTTGCCTCATAGGACACCTGTCAAAATTCAGTGTGAGTCCTGCCTTGTCTATGCGTTGCAGCACAGACTTGACTCATCTTTAATATTCCAAAGTTCACCCACGTCACTCCACTGCTCTGCTCCCTTCACTGGCTTCCTGTTGATGCTCGCCTACAAAGCCAAGAATGGACCAGCGCCTCCCTACCTTATGGCAATGAGCTTCAAGTACAGCTCGACTCGACCCACCATCCCTGAGGACACATGGTAAACAAACGTCCAGATTTGACTTCGCTCTCCTGGCTCCCAGAAGGTGGAATGAACTCCCACTGGCTGTCCGAACAGCGGAGTCTCTCGCGGTCTTCAAATGCATACTGAAGACCCATGTCTTCGTAATGCACTTAAGTGAGTAAGCACTAGTAGATGTGTAACTTGTGTGTATGTACTTGTGTTGCACTTATAATAACTAGTCTCCTCTGTAGGTATGAGCACTGGACTGGGGTTGCCAGGTAGTGCACTTTTTGCTTTATATGTCTTGTGTATTAATCTCTAAGTATCAGCACTGGCTCTTGTTCGGGCAGTGTCTGAGCTCATGGTGAGTTTTAGACCCTAACCTTCCTGTACTAGCTGGAATCTTATCCAACAGAACACTGCACAAAGCACGGTTGTAAGTCGCTCTGGGTAAGAGTGTCTGCTAAATGCCTTAAATGTAAAGGTAACATAGAGCAAAGCATTGCTCCCCACAGTTCTGTGAACATTTCTTCCATATGTGGCAGAGGAAAACTGTCCACTACCACTCCCTTGTTCAGCTCTCTTAAATCCACACACAGTCTAACTCCACCATTTTTCTTTCTGGTGACCACTATGGGAGAGACCCGTTCAGATGCTTCAATTTGCTCTATTACATCTTGTTCAACAAGCTTCCTCAACTCTACTGAAACTGCTTCACGCACTGAAAACGGCAAACATCGTAGTTTCTGCTGGACAGGCTTGGCGTCTGGCCGGGTTTTCACTGGATAAAACCTAGAGCAATCTTTTGTGTAGGTGCCACCATGGACACAGAGCAGTTGCACACAGCAGAGCTGACAGTGCCATAAAATATCTGTAACTGCAAAGCTAAAAATAAGTCCCTGCCAAGCACTGCGGATCCCTGCTGCACAATATAAAGTTCAGCCATAGTGTAACCGGTCCAATTCGTGCAGGTGTAATTCGGCACCCAGTTACCAGCACTCTGCGTTGTGTTGTATAATTACAAATGAAGAACAGCGGGGGCCTCGATATGGTACCACAGGGGACGAGTCATTTATTGGTGGCAATCTGGACGTGCAAAGAACAAACAGTGAGTACAAGCATCGGCCTCGTGTCTGCCCGTTATAGCCTCTCTTTCTAGCAGCACTCGCAACAGACTCGGTATAAACCTTTCCGTAAGGAAAGTTCAAGTAATTTTATACATAACCACAACCAGAAAAACATCACAGTTACCACCGGAATATACCAAACAGCAATTACACAACAATTAGGTATTCAAATTAGCTCCCTGCAGTGTACCACTTTTTATGAATAATTTTTATACAGAACAGTTTAACATGAAAACAAACAACAGACATGAAAACATATATACAAAAGCAGCGAGAAAGAGCATACCTGGATGTGCAAAAAACAAACAGTCAGAATAAGCATCTGCCTCGTGTCTGCCTGTAATGGCCTCTGTACAACAAGAAAACCACAGAAGGTTGGGGAGGGGGTTAGCCTAGAACATTACGGGCAGCTATAGCATGCTGACTCCTCACGGCTTTATGCCGATAATCCCAAAAAAAATACAACAACAAATCATCCACTTAATTAGCTCTAAACATCTCGCCCTATATTACATTATATTTACAACGTTTAACTGGCCTCTCAACAAGGAGCATAAAATCTAACCAAACTCTTTACAGCAGCACTCGCAGCAGACTAGAGAAAGAGAACGGAAGCCCCGCCCCCAAGTGGCAAACTCGTATAAGAAAACAAAACCTATTCCATAAAAAAACTGAAAATAAATACATTTTAACAATTACTATTACTAAAATCGAAATGAAAGGGACAACAAACTAAAATTTGTAGATTTTAAGTGAAAAATATAAAAACACAAATAACACCGTTACAATAGCACTACAGTCACCAAATGTTATGTTGGCTTTCAAACAACCATTGACACTTATGTCATTACCCCCAAAGCCAACCAGGCTTAAATTCGCTGGGAAAGGGCAACATGTGAGAAAAACTGCTTATAAACTGCCATCGGTAAAATAGAGACAGCTGAACCTGTATCCACCATTAGGTCAAGTTCCTGTGCCTAAAAGTTTCCAAAATGAATCTGCACTGTACATTTTTCTGTAAGTTTTCCTGTGTTGCATGTGTAACCCAGTTAAAAGGAACATGTAATCTCATGAGGCTGTACCTAAAAAAAACGAGCCATTCCATTACATGAACATTCTCAAGAAATTCTGGCTAAACTAATGGGCAAGGCAGGTGATGTAGTGCAGATTCAGCTATGGAACACAGCCATTGACCACTTAAGGGATCCCTCAGTGATCTTTGACATTCCAAAACAACATTTCAGTGACTTGGCCTATACTAATATGCCTTTGGCCGATTTCTATAACACACTGCCGAATTCAGGGGAGGATGCAACGGAATATTCGATACGCCTGAATAAAACTGTGGACGTGGCAGAAGAGTGCTTAAAAAGGCAAGAACGCAGTATTGACAACCCGAGTCATGAAGTTAGCATGATGTTCCTTAAGCACTGCCCTGATGAATCTCTTTGCAGGATCTTTAAGTTCAAAGCTGCAGAGAAATGGCATGCTTCTGAGATCCAGGAGAGGCTTGATGAGTATATGCAGGAAAAGAAAGCGCTAAAAGCCGTCCAGTCACAGAGACGTGGTGTTTGGGAGCATACTGTTTACTCCCAGTCTCTCTCGCCATCGCTGAGCTCATCTTGTCTTGGTGAGCCACCGACATCTACCCCTGCACATGAGGAACCAGGTCATGCTGCTACAGATAATGATTGTATGAGAAGTTTGGTGCAACTGTTGGACAAACTTGTCACTCAGCAAACTCAGATGCAGCTTCAGACACCCAGTCATTATCCTTCCCAGCCAATCCTTCCCAGCTTGCGGATATGTACAGATTTTAGGTGGCTTAATGCACGCACTTTGAAGGATGCTCACCCACTGCCACACCAATCGGACTGCCTTGCGGCTCTTGGTGGCAACTGTCTGTTTAGTTCAATGATTCTCACCTCGGGCTTCTACAATATCCCTGTGCATGAGGATAACAAGAAGTTCACAGCTTTCACTACACCAACTGGTTTAATGGAGTATAATCGTTTACCACAAGGCTTGTGCAACAGCCCTGCTTCATTTATGCGCATGATGCTTGGCATTTTCGGTGACCTGAACTGTTCAAAACTTCTCTGTTACTTAGACGATCTTTTGGTTTCTGCCCCATCTGAGTCTGAAGCTTTGAGTCGACTCTGCATCCTGTTTACGAGGTTGAGGGAGAACAACCCTTAAGCTGGCACCTAAGAAATGTCATCTTATGCAAAGGCAAGTGAGATTCCTTGGGCATATTATCGACAGTGGAGGCGTGTCAGTGGACCCTGCAAAGGTAGATGTAATTTCTAAATTTACCAGTCAGAGATTGTTGGGCGAGCCATATCATGCTCCTTTGGATGAGGCTAGTGGAGTGCAGGGAGATGCAGTGCAGGAGGTTTTCTGATTTAGCTGCCAGTCTCAAGTTCAGCATGGGTACAGAGCTGTACGGACAACACTAGCCAAAACTCTTGACAGCGCAGAGTTTCATGCATTGTGTGAAGTCCACTCCGACTGGGCTTAAGCCACTGAGTGTAGAGCCATTTCACTGACACAGCATGTTCAACAGTCGGCAGTGGTCAAAACATCTTTCCAGTGTTCTCTGAACAAGAGCTCCAGTCTAGTCAACAATCTGATCACTGCATTTCCAAGATGCTGCCCTTTGTAAGTGAGAAAAAGTGGCCATCTAGACGACAAAGATGTAGTGCTGACCTGATGTCTATAAAGCTGTTTAAGCAGTGGAACCGCCTTGAAATTTGCAATGGATCTTGTAAAGGATGCGGAAAGACCCAGTCACCAAGCAGAAACGGTTTCATCTGGCATGCACGACCTGGCTGGTCATCAGGAACAAGACCGAACTTTGAGCCTAGCGAGACAGCGTTTTTATTGGACAGACATGGAAAGGGACATTAGGGAATATGTCCGCTGCTGCCAGAGGTGTGTGGTTGGGAAGACCCCTGAACCTGCTGCACGTGCGCCCTTTGAGAACATACAAACATCTGCCCCAATGGAGATGGTGTGCATTGATTTTTGGTCAGCTGAGGATAGTAAGCAAAGGTCAGTGGATGAACTCGTAATCACAGATCACTATACAAAACTTGCCCAAGCCTTTCCTTGTGCTAACCAAACAGCCAAAAAAACAGGTTGCCAGGAAGTTGTGGGACAATGTTTTCTGTGTCTATGGCTTTCCTGAATGAATCCATTCAGATCAGGGCACAAATTTTGAGAGTAACTTGATTGCTGAGCTCCCCCGTTTGGCAGGCATTGCAAAATCGCGCACGACCGCGTACCACCCCATGGACAATGGGGGGACTGAAAGATTCAACCGCACCCTTGGTGACATGCTCCGCACCCTACCTCTCAAGGAAAAACAGAATTGGCCACAGCAAATACGGACCCTAACGTTTGCGTACAATGCCACAGTTCACAAAACCACAGGAAGACAACCTTGCCTCACACACTGACTTAGTACCCATGTCCAGCACATCAGTCCAAACTGATTCAGTTCCGCAAGTACGTAGTTCTGTAAGATGACGTGCAGGTAGACTAGTGAAGTCTGTTAACAGGTTAATTGAGTCAATGGTTCAGAAGCCCTTTTCCGGAAAGTAGGATTGTTTTGGTTTAGGGATTTATTGCATTTTGATAGTTCACGTGGGTTATCCTCACATAGCTATTTTTTTCATTAGCAAGGTGGCTTGGGGGAATGGAAAGCCAAGTGCAGTGTGGCATAACAGGCGTCACATTAATCTAAAGGGAAGTTTGGGACCTGATCAATCTCGTTCTTCTCTCAGCCTCTGTAGGAAGTAGCTATCGAGTTAATGTGGACTAGGTCTTCATTTTCACTTGTGCTAGTGTGTTGGTTAGTCCTTTGCAGATTTGTGGCTAGTTGTATGATTCTTGTCTGAGGATGTTGGGGAATTTCAGAGGGAGTGAATGTAACCCAGTTAAAAGGAACATGCAATGTGATCCTATTTTAATGAAATTCCACCAAATCCTGATACGTGGCTGCAGTATTTTGTAAACGCGTACTGTCACTTTAAGAGACAGGGAGATGCCATTTTGTAAGCGCCTCAGTCTGCTGTCTGTTATTTTGTGAGTTTGTTAGACATGTGCTCCATGCCCGTTTTTATATGTATTCTCTACCAGGAGGGCACTGTAGGCCAGCGTGCATATTGTTGTGCAAGTGTTCTAGCTCTGGCCTGCATGTGTGAAGAAAGATTCGCTGTGCACATTGTCTACAAATGATTGTTTATTTTTCTCTGCATCCAGGTTAAACACCATCTTCTTTTCTAAGCCGAGCATTGAAATCTTGTAAAATTATCTTCTGTGTTTATCATTTTTCTTTGGTGTCTGGTTAGTTGCATTTATTGCTTCTGGTATGTGCTAAATATCATATGTTTACTTTTCCACATTGTGTGAAAACAAATGTGAATATTTTTGCTGAAAGTGTTATAGTAGCACTGGAACTCAGTGCATTTAGTTAAGTTAATGTAAACTGAGTTAATTGAGTCCGCGAACTGAGAGGAGGAGGGCGCTGTAGGCCAGCGTGCATATTGGTGTGCAAGTATTTTAGCTCACGGCCTTTAGCTTCTCTGCATCCAGACTACAGAAAAGCAGTAAACAGCCATTACCAGCATCATTGCCTCAGTCTCATATTTCCTCCTCACCAATCGTGGACCACAGAACACAACGCAGAAGATCTTATATTAACGGTGGTGTGTCACTGAGTAGACTGACACAGACACACCCGTTACACATGCATTACGCAAAATGTTCAGAACAGTCACTTTAGGAGCGGTTACCTCAGAGACTTTTTGTTCAGACTTTTTGAGCCACATCTGTAGCATGTAATTCCTTGTGCATTGTTTAATACACCACGAGGCCGCTGTAATGGCTTACCTTTGCCATGGCCTCGACGCAGCTTAGTAGGTGGTGTACAGCGTGGACTGCTCTGTCAGCAGCCCCCATCATGACCTTTGCTTCTGCCACCGCTATTGTCATGGCTTTCTTTAGGTCGAGCGGCACTTCTAAGAGCAGTCGCTCCCTAATGCGGGTCGAGCTGGTCTTTTCCACGTGCTGGTCCCGAATCATTTCCTCCTCCATAGCACCAAATTCACAAGTAGTCGTGAGCTCTCTCAGAGCTGCGATATAATGATCTGTGGATTCACCGGTATGCTGGCTGCGTTGGCGGAACCGATAGCGCTCCGCTACAACGTTGACTTTTGGCACAAAGAATTCCTGGATAGCTGTTAACGCTGTTGCATACTTATCATCCACGACAGTCAGCGTGTAGAATATTCGTTGACCTTCTGCTCCCAAACAATGGATAAGAAGTGCACGCTTCCTAGCATCAGACAGCTCCTCGCCCATGGCTAGCACATAGTTGTCGAAAACTCTAATCCATGACTTGAAAGGGATGAGTGGCTCACCAGCCGACTGCAGAAACGGTGCGGGTTGGCTTAAGTTCAACATCCTCGTCACCAGATGTTGTGTTCCGCTTCAATGACTCAACGAACAACGACACATCAGAACAAGCTGCTTTTTAATGTCCATGAGACTTAATAATAATTAAGTATTACTAATAGTATAATATAAAATAATTAACTTATTAATTAATTAATGAGGGTAACAGACTTCTTCCTAACTTTTTCCTGCTCACATCTGACTAGCTCTACTTCACTTTACATCTGGCAACAACTCTCTATACTCACTCACTATCTGCCCACCCCCACTACTGCTATCCGCGCTTAGCTCCCAAAATGCTAGCCGAGCTTAGCCATCAAAATGCTAGACACGGTTAGCCTTTTGGTGGCTAAGCGCGTGCAGCAGTTCGGCAGCTAAGTGCGGTTAGTATTTGTTTCTAAATTTCATTCATCAGTAGAGACCCCGCCTTTAAACTCACACTCATTAGTGACTGTGCAGCACACTGCACTACTGTTATCCTCTGGCATCTTCGTCTTTTTCTGTCCTCTAACTAGTCCTGCAGTTTTTAGGATATTGACACCGTTCCAAGGGTAGAGGTGTGCATGTTTTTGATCGGATACACAGTTTCTGCATAGCAATGGATTTTTCTGGAATTTTTTTTCCCATTAAGAATGAATAGGATGGAAAAGTCCACATCTCCTGTTCTCCTGCTGGGCAGACAGACACTGTTTTTAATACACCATCTCAGGGTACACCCCCCCAAACAGGAATTCAGTGTTGTTTGACTCACACATGCAAGCAACACCTTAGCATCCCCATGGGATACTTTGCAACCATCTAGCAACATCTTAGGAACTGCCAAGCAACAAGCTTATCACTCTGTATTTTCTTCAGGAGAAACACTTTTATAGTTTTACCTGTAACTCTAATAAACAGACTCAGTCCTGAAAATCATAAAGAGATAAAGATCAACAAACTCACCTGATACAGACAGGTTAACAGGTGCACTGAACTGTGTGTTGTATCGTTCACTTTCTTTCCATGTTGCACATCTAAATGTAGCGTTGTGATCTGCTGTCACCTCAAACGTGTATTCACTTTTCCATTCAGAGTCCAGATGTCCATCCTTATACCATAGGTAACTCCACCCACTGTCTTCTCCTCTCTCTGTTTTACACTGTAGAGTGATGGTCTCTCCTGTGAACACTTGTGTCTGTCCAGGAGCCTCCTTAATTATAACCTCTGGCTGATCTGTAAGAACCCAACAACAAACACTCCTCCTTAAAGACACGACACTGATCTACTAAACACCAACACCATCAGCTTAACTCACATACAGCACTGACCACTAACATGCAGTACATCTGACTACACTCTGATTTCACTGATCTGAGCTACTCTTCATAGACATCTATTAATGAAAGGGTTAAATAGTACATTTAAATGTTTATGAATGAAAGTAAAATATTCCAGTATGTGTCAGAGACTTACCAGTGTGTCCCCTGTGGACGAGGACAGTCAGCCCTGCAGTAGAGACAGACACAGAGGAGATGATGCATTAATAGGAGAGATGATCTGCTATCACAGGAGGATTTAATGAGTCTGAATGATCAGCAAATCAAACCTCCAACTAGGATTAAAGTACATCAGCAGTTCTTACACTGTAATATCAAACAGAACAATATTATCAACAAAGAATATTATTAATAAAGAATGATGTCATGTATTTATACAGAGGAGCATCAGGAGCCAATCAGACTCCAGCTGTTGATGACATCAGCTTATACAGGTAACAGTCAGACATTCAGAGGGAGGTGAAGGTTCAGCTTCTAGCAGCAGATGTTCTTTCACAAGCTCCTGTTCAGAGTGTGGAGGTTCTGCAGTCTAGACAGGCAGTAGCTGTGTAATAGTGATGGAGGTTAAAGGTGGTGGGGGTGGGACGCATGCAGTGGTCATTCAGATACAGAGTTTGAGCTGCAGAGCGGGACAGGAAGGACATTTACACACATCCAAATCAGCATCCTCTATAACATTAATAACCAGTTAAATCTATAACTTCACTACAGATCTATAACTTCACTACAGATCTATAACTTCACTACAAATCTATAACTTCACTACAGATCTATAACTTCACTTCAGATCTATAACTTCACTACAGATCTATAACTTCACTTCAGATCTATAACTTCACTACAGATCTATAACTTCACTTCAGATCTATAACTTCACTACAGATCTATAACTTCACTTCAGATCTATAACTTCACTACAGATCTATAACTTCACTACAGATCTATAACTTCACTTCAGATCTATAACTTCACTACAGATCTATAACTTCACTACAGATCTATAACTTCACTTCAGATCTATAACTTCACTACAGATCTATAACTTCACTACAAATCTGTAACTTCACTACAGATCTATAACTTCACTTCAGATTTATAACTTCACTACAGATCTATAACTTCACTACAAATCTATAACTTCACTTTAAATCTATAACTTCATTACAAATCTATAACTTCACTACAGATCTATAACTTCACTTCAGATCTATAACTTCACTACAGATCTATAACTTCACTACAGATCTATAACTTCACTACAGATCTATACCTTCACTACAGATCTATAACTTCACTACAGATCTATACCTTCACTACAGATCTATAACTTCACTACAGATCTATACCTTCACTACAGATCTATAACTTCACTACAAATCTATAATTTCACTTCAAATCTACAACTACACTACAGGACAATAAGCAAGCAGCTTGGTGAGAAGGCAACTGTTGGTGCAATTATTAGAAAATGGAAGAAGCACAAGATGACTGTCAGTCTTCCTTAGTCTGGGGCTCCAGGCAAGACCTCGCCTCATGGGGTAAGGATGATTCTGAGAAAGGTCAGGAACCAGCCCAGAACTACACGGGAGGACCTGGTCAACGACCTGAAGAGGGCTGGGACCACATTCTCAAAGAGGACCAATAGTAACACACTACGCTGCCATGGTTTAAAATCTTGCAGGGCACAAAAGGTCCCCCTGCTCACGCCAGCACATGTCCAGGCTCGTTTGAAGTTTGCCAGTGACCATATGGATGATCCAGAGGAGGCATGGGAGAGGGTCATGTGACTGTCCCACCTGTGAAGCATGGGACTGGAGATATCACACTTCGGGGGGGCTTTTCTGCAGAGGGGACAAGACGACTGCACCGTATTAAAGGGAGGATGGATGGGGTCACGAGATTTTGGCTAACAACCTCCTTCCCTCAGTAAGAGCATTGAAGATGGCTGGGTCTTCCAGCAATGACCCGAAACACACAGGCAGGGCCACTAGGGAGTGGCTCCGTCAGAAGCATTTCAAGGTCCTGGAGTGGCCTAGCCAGTCTCCAGACCTGAACCCAATAGAAAATCTTAGGAGAGAGCTGAAACTCAATGTTGCCCCGTGACAGTCTGAAACCAGAAGGATCTGGAGAAGACCTGTGTGGAGGAGTGGGACAAAAGCCCTGCTGCAGTGTGTGCAGACTTGGTCCAGAACTACAGGAAATGTCTGACCTTTGCTAACGAGGGTTTCTGTACCAAATATTAGGGGTTTGTTTTTCTATTTTATTCAATACTTATTTCATGCAGTAAAAGGCAAATTAATTTGAAGTGTACCTACCTTACAAATTACAGACCTCTCCATTCTTTGTTGGTGGGAAAACTTGTATCAAATACTTATTTTCCCCCACCGTACATACATATTAGGATTACAAAGAAAGGCCAAAACAGAGGTCACCCCATAAAAAGGGAGTAGCTTTGCTACCTGTGTGAACCATATCTTCACTGAGGGGACATTCTTCTTAGACCATAACAGCAGTATGAAGTATTCAGCCAAATAGGTCAGGAAATTCAGCACAAGCATGTTATCTACATCAAAGGCATCAGAGAAACTGTCCATCAGATAAAAGCTGGGCGACGTGTCAGATTCCTTATTAAATATCTAGAATACCTTATTGTATTATTTTATAAAATCCCTTTCCAATAAGAATCTTTTCACAGTCCACAATCATATGCACTACCGAGCCTTCACACATCTCACATTTGTAGCACATGCTAGAAGAGCCGGGAAGCATTCTCTGAAGATGTACAGAGAATTGACAGCTCCCATAGGACCCTCAGCCCATCACAGAGTGAAATACCAGCACTAGAGAGAATTCTTTGGAATTCGTTTTTCGTTGGAAAAACCAGGTCCAAGCCCCCCTTGAGCAAGCCAGAGGCAACAGTGGCGAGGAAAAACTCCCTTGGGTAAGGAAGAAACCTCGAGAGGGACCAGGCTCAAAGGCAGAACTCAACCTCCTCAGGTCAACCCGGATGAGACGAGAGAGACAGACAGAATCAACATAGAAGAACATCTAATAGATCCAGTCTGATTAGATCCAGTCTGATTAGATCCAGTCTGATTAGTCCAGGAGGCAGTAACTGCAATGAAATAGACTCTGTTCCAGCCCACAACGGATCAGCTCTATTTCAGTCCAACTCCTCGTGTGTTTCAGTTCAGCTGACCAGTAATAAAGTTCTACACCTGGCAGAGAAGCTCCACCCATCTCTCTGGACTCACAGTTTAGGTAATTAACCCTTGGTGTTTGTTATTCCAGATGTATCTAGAGATGGAGGTACTAATCCTTTTGAAGAGGTCAGGTGATAAACGGTATGGAAGGTTCTGAAATAGATTAATAAAACATGGGAGGACCTTCATTTTACCTGTATTAATTATTATTAATTAATTCTGACAGAAAATGACATTAAGAATATTTAATGAAGTTTGTGAGACTGTATTCGGCTGTTCTGTGTGTCTGGCACAGTGAAAAACCGCCTCCACACCTTTCCTGTAAACGCTGCACTGTGTGGGAGGTGAATCATTCCGACCTGTTTAGATCAGGCAGTCCTGCGTAAAGTCTGATCCCCTGATTAAATTAGTAGAGTATAGTGTGAATAAGTTACAGGTCCTCTACAGAGAACACACTTCTACAGATCCATAAACTGTTTATTAGCTGAGTTTAACATTCTGGGTACAGAATCATGAGTTACGGTGTTGGTGAAAGTTAAGGTGTAGTTTATATGGTGTTAATATTTTTATTGGTCTTTTATTTTTTCAGAATGTTAAACCCAGTAAACCCAGTAAAACTGTCTAACCAGTATAAAGTGATACTGAAGTGTGTTTCCTGTAGGAGGCGTGTTCACTGATCTTTACTCAGAAACCATCACACCATGTCACATGACCGAGGTGTTAGGCGTTTGATCATAAACCACCAAATGAAAAGTAACACGTTCTGAGTTTCTCATGCTGCACATACGTATCTGAGTGCTGCTGTACAGACAGATACTGTTCTCAGTCTGCACACAGTGTGTTAATGAATGCTGGAGCCTCCACACAGCCTCCTGAACCACACACAGTTACTTCATCACACAGAAGCACCTCAACACCTTCATACAGCAGCCCTCGCTCTAATGAAGACATGAAGAGAACACTTCCTCTCAGAGTGATACAGAGAGTGCACTGACTACACTGTGCTCATGTTGGATAGTGGTTACTGGCGAAGCGCCCTTTGACTACGCCCTGGTGACAGACTGTGACAGGGTGGGGGGTGTAGGGATGGGTCTGGGAGGGAGAGAGAGCTAGAGAGCAGCTGATTTTGACATTGAGAAGAAGTACACTGTTCTTACAGAGAGAGGAAACGGTTCTACTGTAAGTTCTACTGAGGAACCACATTAAACACATCAGGAGAGACATAACCACATGCTGATATTATCTGTTAGGTTCAAACTGTTTTAATAACCACACTGGAACAAGATTTACACCCGACCTGAAGACCTGAAGACATAATCAGTGATCAGTTAACCAACACTGATCACCAACTGATCCATTTAAATACAGTCACGAGTACTGAACACCACAGAAACACTTTCCTATAGAAGCTGCTTTAAATCCTGACTGTAACCGTCACCTACAACTACAAGTGGACCCTTTCTGCATATGGTGTGGGAGTGTGAGGACAGTCATGACTTCTGAATAGATGTGACTGTCACACTGTCTGCTCTGGTTAGAAAAGTAACCCCTGAGGATCCAGTCCTGTTATTGCTTAACGATGACTCCACTTTAGCCCAAACAAGCAAACAGAGGAAGATCACTGGATTGGTGGATTAACATCTGATAAAAACCATCACTGCTCAGAGATTACCAGCGTAACCTTAGAGACGACACTGGCTATGTCTGCTACATGACACAGAACTGACAGCATTGACCACAGCTAGAATCAGTGGAGCTAGAGTATCTGCTCTGAGACATGGAGACAGGTCTGGTTTGATATTAAACTGGGAGGTTAGTGTATGTGGAGTTGTGGTGGAGAAGAAGCAGTAGATGATCTATTCTGCACTGAAGTCTGTCCTCTTTTATTGGAACAAGCATAAAAAGACCTCTAAAAACAGCTGGAACAGCTGGAAATGTTCATTCTAGTCATGAGATTTCTCTCTACAGGAGAGACAGAAACCCACACTAAGTACCCCACAGCCCAACACAGTAACGCACAGCCCAAGACAGTAACGCACAGCAGCCCAACACAGTAACGCACAGCCCAACACAGTAACGCACTCTCCAACAGTCCAATCGTTCTATTTTAATTTCTTTAATAATTCACATAAAAATGTCATTATGTTTAAAGACACATAAATGCATGTTGATTTTGACCCACAATGCAGAGACACTCATATGCGTTTCTATTAAAACCTGTCAGAAGACCCCCAACTGAAGACCCCCCACACTCTGATAAACTGTAAACTATCTGAACTACATACAGTTACTGTATCACTCAGAAGCGGATCACTCAGAACCTCAGACTGAATATTAACCCCTCCATACAGCAGCTCTCACTTTAATGAAGACATAAAGAACATTTACTCACAGAGTATTACAGAGAGTGCACTGAGCTCCATACTGTCCCCGCACTGACGACTAACTGACTGCTGTGTGTTAACGCTTCCTGAACTCTCACACTGCAAGCGTACGTCACAGAAAAGAACACGCTTCAGGAAAACTCAAAGTAAGATCTGATCACCAGCATTTACATATCAGAGCTCTAAAGTCTCAGTACTTAAATCCTTTAACACCTTTTAACTTCACTCTCTAAGATTCAGTGCAGTGAATTCAGACATGGTGCCTCATCTGGGCTCGTGAGGTTGCTACCTGGACTCTAAAGGACTGTGAACATGTGTCACTAACATGCTCATAAGCTAATGAGCCGTAGTACCGGTTGTTTGAGCTGACCACAGGGTACATGTGTGGCACAGACTTCATGAAGCTACAGACACCATTAGTCAAATATGATGCCTCGAACCATCAGACCCAGAATGCCCAGATTTCTGATGAATGGTGTGGCCTGCATGTTCCTCCACACCCTGGTGATTCTGCTTCTCAGGCCCACTTGAATCAACACATCAGCTAACTGTCAGGTTTGTTTTGTGTGCTGGAGCAGAAATCACCAAACTATGCTGGACTCCGGCCCTCAGTTCTCCACCCCTATTGTAGTAGAACACTGTGATAGTTTAACATCAGATGTAACAGGCCAGAAGGTTAGGGAGTGATGACTGATGAGCTGTGCTGTTTATCTGTTCAAACTGCTGAGATCATTTGAAGTTTCTTTCCTTTTTTATCTGTTTTAATTTCTATACAGTCTATTTCTTTTTTTTCTAATTTTGTGGTTTACTGTTGTTATGGAACATTCAGCACCACTGAGTTTCAGTTCTTTACTGGTTGAAGATGTCATTGGCACTGTCTCACTAGAAAAGAACAAAGTCAGACCACAACCCTCTAAATAGCTCCTCTCTGCTCTTAAACCTCAAACCTCTACTGAGTAGACTATGGGCCTAGGTGACCAGTGAGATGGTACTCATAGGCCTCAGGGGTTTAAAAGCAGCTGAACAGTTCTCAGTGGGCCTCTACAGCACTGAGCTGAAAGTGAGATGTTCCTTTTTTGATAAATACAAACGAATGACATGGTTCCTAATGACATGAGAACTGCCTGAGCTGTTAAGCCTGTATTATCTTGATAGATCTAGAAACAAGGTCCAAACTGCTTTAGGCCTTGTGAGGCCTTGCTGGTCCAAAAGGCCTCAGTGGACTTATGACGTGCTAGGACCCTCAATTGCCGCTTGCGGCTATATTTATTATTATTATTATTATTATTATTATTATTATTATTATTATTAATACTCCCATTTATTTTCAGTGTGGAGTGTGAGCCTGTAGAGTATTTAAGATCAAGATGATTTAAGATGATTAGACTGCAACATGTCATATGTAGGTGGTCGCTATGGTGTGAGTGGTGGTTGGGGGTTACTAAGTTAGGGGTTACTGAGTTTGTTACAAAAGAAGAAGAAAAAGAAAAAGGAGGAAGAGGATGAGAAGGAGGAGGAGGAGAAAGAGGAAGAGGAGAAGGAGATGAACAGTGAAATAAGAATTTGTTGTAATATTGCTTAACAGTGGACAACACAATAAAGGGTTTATTAAAATGAGCAGTGAGACCTGGAATCACATGCAACTGTGAGTGGGAGGAGCCAAAGAGAGCTTGAATGCGTCTCTGGGGTGGGAAAAACACACCTATCAAGAAACCCCCTCTTAAGGCTTGGTTGGCAAAGCGCACAACAGCCTGTAACCAGCAGAAGGCCCAGAGTAGTGAACAGCTGGGGCAGGTTCAGCGAACGGAGCTAGCTGAGTAAGGTATTGGGAAGCTGACTGTGCAGTCATCCAGCAGTTCAGAAGGCCAGCAATGGATCATGAGGAGTAGTCAACACAGGAGCCGTATGAAATTGTCCAAAATCTGGTGTGCTGAAGCATTGGGAGTTCCTTTCACTGGAAGCAAGAGGCTGAGCCCAACTCCTGAAAACAACCCCACACCAAACTTTACATTAAGCACAGTACAGTCAGACAAGTACGGTTCTCCTAGCAACCCCAAACCTAGACTCATCCATCTGACTGCCAGACGGAGAAGCCTGATTGGTCACTTCAGAGAACACCTCTGCACTGCTCTAGAGTCCAGTAACGCCGTGCTTTACACCAGTGCATTCGGAGCTTTGCGCTGCACTTGGTGAAGTAAGGTCTGGATGCAGTTGTTCAGCCATGGAAACCCATCCATGAAGCTCTCTACACACTGTCCTTGAGCTAATCTGAAGGCCATGAAGGTTGGAGGTCTGAAGCGATTGACTTTGCAAAGCTGACGACCTTTGCATACTATGCACCGCAGCATCCACTGACCTTGCTCTGACTTTTATGTGGCATACCACTTCGTGGCTGAGTTGCTGTCATTCCTAATCACTTCCCCTTAGTCATAATACCACTGACAGCTGACTGTGGAATATTTAGTCAGGAGGAAACTTCACTATCCTGTAACCTGTAACGGTACCACGCTGTGCATTTCACCCCAGCTACCGCTCGCCAGTCTCTCTGTAGGTCACTTGAGGTCATCTTACGGAGGTTAAGTGACATTCGAATATTTGGCGCTCATCACGGTCAGTAGAGAGTGGGTTAGGCCCTCTGCCAGTCTGTAGCTGTGTTGTCCTGTGTGTTTGCTGCTTGTCCTTGTACTTATGAACCAGATGTTCACCGTATCTGCGAGTAAAGCTAGAACCCAACCTTCTGTTCCTCACTAAGAACCTGCTGTACATGTGGAGAAGCTGATTTAACAAGAAACTGGAGGGGTCTCTTATTTATTTCCAGAGCTGTATAAGGTCTGATGGTGGGGATGTGTGTACAGCTGGGCTTTACTGTGTGTCTGAAGTGACAAGCAGAGCAAAAGGCCTTGTAGCACTTCCTCCACTGGTCAAACCCACAAAGTTAAAGTTACATACAGATCAACCACAACGAGCAAGCTAACACCCCTTCTAGGAAATCCCCTCACAGAAACTCAAACTGATTGTTGAAGATAAGAATATATGCTAAGCATACCTGAAATATCTGGGGGGAAGGGTAAGTTATAGCTCAGACCTTTTTATATACCTCCTGCTTTAACAGTGATTAGACTACAATACGTATGTTTATATGTGGAGCACAGTATAATCTCTATTCAGTTCTACACTCATTAGACTTCATCATATAGACTCATTAGGTTACTCTACTATCATTAGTCAGTGTGTTCTCTAATTGTAGCTGTACTTTGTTCTTCTAGTGTTATTCTGTAGAGGTGTAGTTCAGGATTTCATGAGTGCTATATGAATAAGTGCTGTGTGTGATCATAACCTCTTCACTTTGTCTCCTCACTGGTCTGTCCAGGTTTGTCCTCCTAAATACTGACCTCCAGACCAGGTCTATACAGTCCTGTAACAGTAAATCTAGAGTAGAGTCTTAAACCTGCTGGTATATACAGTATTATTAGGCCCAGATAAAAATGAGTCCTGATGTAGACTCTAACTAAGAGCCCTACATCACCTCCACCTTCCCATTCTAACAGTCTGTGTTCACTAGCCACGTCACTCACCACCCAGTCCAGCAGTCAAGTCCTCAAGCTGATGCTCTAAAAAGCTCATGTGTTGTATACTGCCACCTGCTGTTCACTCTGTGTGCTGCTGATGTTTACACTAGGAGGATCAGTGAGGAGCATGTCAGAGACTCAGTAACAGATCTTCACTCTTCCAGGAAGTCTGTATATTATAGAGTTTATGATACAGTGTATTATAGTGTACTGTGGCTCCTCAGGGGGAGTTTATTAGCACTGATATGTACAGTTTAATAATAAACTAATAAACTATTCAAGTCCACTAATAAACCACACACTCCATCATCACCAAGTACATACAGGTCACCACAGCTCATGGACAGAGTTGGTGAGAGAGCTTTTCATCATCATCCTGATTCTTTTATAGTTACTCCAGGAAGTACTTCAGCACACAGCAGCACCCAGCCTGGAGAGAGCTCCACCTATGGACAGGGAGGATAGACAGAGAGACACAGGAGAGCACAGGGTAAATCACAACATACCAGCAAAAGAAGGGAATAACAGTGACCCGTAAACAGTCTCAGTATATTCTGATTATTGATCAGGGGCCGTCAACAAAGACGAGTTCTTCAGTTTTACTCAGACTGACCTTTTGACCTTGGTGAACAAAAAGCCCCTACACCAGACCAGGAGTTCAACATCTGACATAACATGTACCTACAGAGTTTGTCAGGACAGAGAGCTGAATCACATGAGCCTGATTATTCACCTGTAGACTGATTAATATCACTGTAATATGATTTTTAAGAGTCTCAGCATTGTAGCTCCACCTACAGGCCAATCTGAGGCTACATTTACACACAGCATCAGGAGAATGAAACTCAGACACTGGTTAGAATAGAGGTCTATCTATCTATCTATCTATCTATCTATCTATCTATCTATCTATCTATCTATCTATCTATCTATCTATCTATCTATGTTATATAATGACTGGTCAGTGTTGAGGCTGCCAAATGCCTGCTAACAGCTGATTGGCTAATGGTGATCATGAATTATGAGTGATCAAGTCTTCAATAGGAACTCACTTATAACCTGTCTCAGAAATGCAGCATGCAGTATTCCAGCTTGATCGGATGTACAGAAGCTGAGAAACAATTATTCAGCAGGTACAGCCCCCCTAATGATATACACTGACAGACCACCTTAGAATCATCTATCACAGGGGATCTCCACCTGTGGGCCACGGACCACCGGAGGTTCATGAAGAGGCCTCTACTGGTCTGTGGGCCTGTAGTCAGGGGTAGGTAGTAGTTTGTAGTGGGCTAGTAACATAATCTATAACCATATTAGTGTTAATAATGATATTAGGTTAATAATAAAGTATATATTTATTATATAAATTAATTTTAGTTTTTTGGTGACCCCCTATGATTTGTAGCTATTGTCAGGTGGACCTCAGTAGAGGTAGAGACCCCCTGATCTATCATACAAGTTTAATTTATGTTTTTCTGGAGTTACAGAAGTTTAATCTAATTTTGTTCTGACTTCTATTAAGGTTAATTAGTATATTACCAATGTCCATAGAAAGACACGTATTTCCATTCTTCTATTTTTACTCTACTACTTCTTTTAATCTTAAACGTGTGTTCAGTCATTAAACAGGTTCAGAATGGCCTTGATTGAGATAGTGAGGCTGAGCTCTCCCTCTGGTGGTGTCTTTAGGTATTGCTGCCAAAAAATGATTTTGATTCGAATAGTAGAGACCTGGAACACATCGGTAAAGACAAAAACACACATCAAATGAACTTCTGTTCTGCTTTAATGTTTATAACACACATACATACAAACGTACTAACTGTACAGCTACTGCTGCTACAGGTGTAATAAATGATCTTATTGGTGTCTTAAATAGAAACCAGAATTGTGCTGCCTTATTCAACTCAGAGTCCAGCCTATGGTCAGACACAGTGACACCACTAGAGGGAGACAGAGAGCCACCTCTTTGTTTTCAGGGACAACCGGCAGGAGCCCTGTAACCTGCTCATGGCCCTGGGGCTACATGTGGCTACCCTGTTGGTCCAGTTACACACAGAAACATGTACATTCTTACAACATTTAAGATGGAATAAAACATTTCAAGAAGAAACCAGCTTCAGCTTTGTGAAGGTGGACATTATCGGGATGGGACATGTGGTGTCTGGGGATAACCACTAGGGGGAGCCAGCGGTGTGTGAGAATTCAGAGTTGACCCGGATTGTAACCGAAGTAGAGCTGGGTGAGTGTGAGCGGGGAGAGAGACGAGGTGCTGGTTTAACTCCTGTACATTAAACCTCTCCTGGTTTTTATACGGCCTTGTTTTTCTGGGTCATTAAAGCGGAATACAGCAGCACAGAGATTCAGACCAGGAGAACTTTGAAGTTATTCCACCTACATCCGGGAACACAAACACACCAGACAGTTCTGGGAGCACATTGTGTAGACTTTCTCCAAACGATCTTAGGATTTAGCATTTCGGAAAGTCAAAACTTTAGAAACACTATAGAGTTAACATCTATAGGGCTAACCATTTCCGGCCACCGACAACAGAACCACCGTTGAGTTAAACAGGCTGGCCGTGTGTGAGTGTAGGGTCTGGACGTTACAGACGGTACACCAGTGTTAGTAAACTACACCAATGAGATCAGTAGAGCTGAATCATGTGACTTTACGGCTTGAAACGTCATTAATTATTCAAGCAACTCTTTTCCACTTTTCAACTTTATTGATCCTCTAACTTTTTCACCCCGCCCTTAAGAAATTGGGGTTCAGTGCATTTCATTATCTCCATTCAGGATTTTTTTGGTGCATGGAAAATCCTGCTAGTGATTCCTGCGCTGCTATTTATTCCCATATAAACATAAATCAGGAACTGAACCATTTAGATCCACGGAGATCATGGATTCGCCATGTCTCTTCTGAAACTGTGTCCCATTCCACCTTAAATGGTCCTTACGTTGCATTACATATTTCTATTTCTATTTTTCCCATATAAACATAAATCAGGAAAACTGAACCATTTAGCTCCACGGAGATCATGATTCGTCGCCCATGTCTCTTCTGAACTCCCATTCCACCTTACTGTTCCTTAACGAGAGCCATACATATGTCCTGTAACTGCTGCACCAGTTAGGGGAAGGAGGAACGTGAGATAATACACTGACCCTCTTTCCTGTGTGAAATTGTGATAAATATACTGTTAATCCTTTAAGGTGCACTATGGGGCTCTCGGACACTGAGAGGGGGGGGGGGGGGGGATGGGATCAACATTAGGTGCTGATGCCTATGCCTATTATTCCAGTCTCCCGTGGCGTCCATGCACCCGGCCTCATCCCACGGCCAGTTATCACATGAAAAAGGAGCTCCAAGCCGCTGAGCTGTACTGTATCTACTTCCTATTCCCAGAGAAAATGTAGAAAAGAGGGGAAAAACTGCTGATGAGCTGAAAGAGAAGATTAAGTGCCCTGCACTCCATCCACACAGCTCTCCTTTCCGATGTCCCAGTCACAGATAAAGTACCTAAGAAAATGAATTTATATATAAGGCACGAGCTCCTTTCTCACACCATGTTAACTATCCACAGTGATGTTAAGAGTGATACTGTAGTACATTGTAATTTTCTGAGAATTATCAGTGGTAAAAGAAATACATATGATGACCCCCCCCTGAGGAATCCCTACGAACCAGGACTCAGCTTCAATCTGATCCTGATCC
Organism: Prochilodus magdalenae; assembly: GCA_024036415.1. Taxonomy (NCBI): domain Eukaryota; kingdom Metazoa; phylum Chordata; class Actinopteri; order Characiformes; family Prochilodontidae; genus Prochilodus; species Prochilodus magdalenae. The sequence continues at coordinate 5,840 of JAMWET010003703.1, read as the reverse complement.
GAACGACACAACCACGCACAAGCATCCACCCAGAGCCCCGTACACCATCCTGAGACACGACCGCAGGGGAGTCCACCTCGGGCAAACAACACAATATCCGCTGTCAGAAAAGACCCAGAAACCTTTAACGGGACCACTAGGGGGCTTTCTCTCTCGGGACATTCGATCAAGCCCAAAGTGCTGCTCGGACGTTTAATTTCCAGTCTCAGAACGTCCACCCGTTAAAACCTAAAACCAGTTTCACAAACTCTCAGAAACAAGCGCCCGCTGTACTGAACCTGAAGGTGAGACCAGACTCCCTGTCTCGCCTTTCCCGTGACTACAGCTGATCCTCATGGGGTGCGCAGGGGTCCATCCAGCTCCTCTCTGTCTCTCTCCCATCACAATGGAGATGACCTCAAAGCTTCGAATTTTTGTTCGAGACTCTGCTCTGTCAGTCAATTGGTACGGTCACAGTGATGAGGGGTCTACTCATTGCAGTCCATGTATATATTCTGTATCAGTTGGTAGCTAATACATCGCTCAGTGGATAATAAACAAACAGGTACAGAGTATTCATCTGATCGTTTAATAACCGCTGTCCGACTACACTCTACACAAACAGAGACTGCGAGACGTAGTGCACCTCAGAACGTAACTCAAAGAGGAGCTCGGCAACTGCTTACTAAAACAGGATACACTAGTGGATGAACTAACGTATCTCAGGTTTTCTGGACTAAACTCCGACTCTAAACTCCTACTGTATAATCGTGCCTCAGACAGCTAAGCCCAGGCTTCTGCGTAGCAGTGTCACCCCACCTGATAGTGTACTGTAAAGTCAGCGATGAGATATGAGGAAGGATCCACATTATTACACGATGAGGAAACGCAGACTGCATACACCTGGACACTTAGTACGCGCAGTCATACATCTTTACAAAGTGTTCTGGTATCTGTCTGTTTATTAGCCAGGAGCCCTGCCGGGTTGTTGGGCTTTTGCTAGTCCTTCACAAATCTCAGACATACCATTTGTAGATCCTCAGCTCCTATTTAACCGCCAGACACGGTTTATGCTACAAGATAACATGGAGTCGACGAGGAACTCAAATCCCAAACTTTGACTATCGTGGAGTCTTTGGCCAGGAAGAAGAGTCGACATCTATTGAATCGATTCTTCGCATCAGTCATATAAACATCCTGAGCTTGGATATACAGCAGTAAGATCTATTTGGGGTTTATAATCACTAATCTACTAAAACAGACAGTCAGACTGAAACTGCTGTAGTGTCACCTGTAGTGTTTCTAATGTACCTGTGTCACAGTGTAGTACACGGCAGGGTGTTCCTGTAGTAGCGGTTAGCTTCCTAGTCACAAATGTCAGACCCAGTACTATCCCTCACTGTATGACACACCTACACCACCAGCTACAGGAGAACCCTTGACTGCAGTGGGTGCTCTATATCTCTCACTGGACACGGCTTGACCGGCTGTACATATGATCAGTACTTGTCTGTTAAGGGGTTAATGAGGATCACTGATTAACCTTTCTACCTGTTGGCTTTAAAAGACCACAACTTACTCTCTAAACTCTCAGTCAGATTGGATCCGCTCTAAAAGGAACCGCACCCACAACGCACCTTTTCATTTTCCAAAGTATCCTCCACATTCTCTGCTGTCAATTAACATAGTGTCACTCAGAGAGGCTTGCTAAATCCCCACCATTCCCACAGAACGGGATTTGGATGGTCGTTTATTCATAAATTTAATCTACTTTTAATTCATTTACTTTATTTAACCAAATTAATTTAAGCAGTATCCAGGGTTTTAATGTGGAGGCTTGGTCAAGGTCGCTTAAATGGGGTCTGTAAGGTCATTCCCTGTAACCCTTGCTTTTACTGTTGATCACAGTCCCTCTAATGTACTTTCTCTGGCCTGTACCAGAAAATAAACTGTATTGAAACATATTTATCGATTAGATAATAGATAAAGGTAGTTTCCTTACAGAGCTGTATCTTTAGGTGCTACAGTTTTGCTCATCTAAGTACTCTCGAGATTTTGTTTGAGAGGTCCCGTTTTGCAGCTGAGCTGCTAGGCTTTATATTTCTTAAGACTGTTTAATGTGGTTTTATGCAGATCAGAGGTTTAGGTCTATTTTAGGTGAGAGTAAAACATGGTACACACAAACTTCGCTGTACTTGTGAAAGAAGAGCTCGTTATATCAGCTTCATCAGCGATACATGTGACCCTTATCTAGCGGAACAGTGTCTCAGAATGTAGTATAAGCTATAGAGTGTAAAACCTAACAGAACATGAAAAGGATACGTCTTCAATAAAGGACCCATACAGGAGCGTTTGTCTAGATAGGAAGGAAGCTAGAGCGTGGTATACTTATACATATGGAATAGCCGACCAGCGCAACCCTCATCTTTAAACCCTGTTGGTTAAACCTCATACTACAAGAACACTGCAGTTCTTCCAAACAGGCGCTAACCGAGTAGCCGAGTCGTGTCTCTGAATGTGAACGAACACAGAATATCAGAGCGCTGCTGTGGTTACTAAATATCTTTATTTGTGTTTAATTCCAGAAATCACTCAAAAAATGAATAAAAACATTATAAATAAAACATCAGCTTCAGTTACATGAGATATTAAATTAACAATAAGATGATTATGAATTGGAGATTAATTCATTATTGTTATGAACTAGATAAACAGATAAAACAAATAAGAGCCAAAAAACAGCCTGCAAAGTAATGTAAAGAATGAAAGAAATACATTAAATGAGAAGGGGGAGTATCAAACATATGGATAAGATATAAATTTTGTTTTATGTTTTTGTAAATGTTTAAATTTAAAAATGTTTAGGAATAATAATAATAATATTAATAATAATAATAATAATAGAAACAAAACAATATAAGACTAGTTCCAAGTAATCAAAATAATATAGATTATACCATCCATAATCAGACATACAAAACAAAGCATGTTAATGTTGAAAAACAAAGACAGTATGTGTACACCCATGTTAGTTTTGTTACATTTCTATATAATAATGTTTGTTATTGTTAGGATATTAAATCTTATATGGTGTAAAGCATTTTAATAGTCTATAAACTGAAAGATAAAAGACACTGTTATCACTCACTCAAGCACCAGAACATCTAGGCATGGTGTTATACTCCCACTGACTGTCGTACAGCAGATTAGGGATATCTGAATGTTCTTAGGTCAGATGTACATGGTGGAGCTTCAGTCAGTGAATGAGTAAAACTAACGGCCTTTTAACACAATGTTTACAGAACGAGTGAAGAAAGTAGAAAGTTTAATGTAGAAGTGAAAAACACTGCCTCCTCTGTCTGCACCCTTTCACTCTGATGTAGGAATCTCTTGTATATGGTCAATACTGCAGTAACACAAGGCTTTTTCAAAAACGCTTCTCCCTACTAACTCCATTTGCACCGTCCTCACTGCTGGTGAAAAATCCTGATTGATGGTTTCAGGTCTACAAAGTCTTCTCAGAGACCTGTAAGAGAAAGAACCATCAAACAACACGGCTTCACTGAGACAGCTGTTTCCAGTTCTGACATTAGAAATTAAAATTTCATACTAACATTCAGAGTACAGCGTTTTCCACTATCAAGAAAAACACAAGCATCTAAAAATGGCAGCTTTACAGGGCAGTACAAAAAACTTTCTTATATTTTGATGGAGTTTCAATGTAAAGAACCTTTAACTAAAAATTAATTGCAGCATTTCTAACTGGCTCATTCATCATTTACATCAACTTATGTAAACACCTGCTTTGGGTATAGTAAAATAAAAAATCAACACACGATGGAGACACATGTTTTCTCTGGACAGTGATGATGCTCTCCTCTTGCCAATAAAACTGGGCGCTTCCGAATCTTGGGTAATGTTCTGAGTAACCTTTTATTAACCAATCACAAGCTGAGGTCTCCTGTCCCCGCCACACAAAACAGTTTAGAAAAAAGTCTGAGAAGCTTAGCCAGCTAAAGCCAACCGGGAATAACCCAACGCTAGAAAGCTGGACATCTTGTATCTAATCAGTTGTTCATCCGTTCAGGCAGTTACATACAAGAAGAATGCTTTGTCTGTCTGTCTGTCTGTGTGTCCATTTGTGTGTTCGTCTTGTGAACATATCTTCATGTGACGTTTTTTGCTGGACACTGCATGTCAGTTCTTCTATGGCTAACTGAGCGGGACTAGGAGTGTTAAAGCTGTCCTCAAGCTGCTCCGATTAGCCACACCCCTGTAGTTTTTCAGATAGATCTGATCTTCCACTGGGACATTAAAGAGAAAGCCTGATATCACCACTCGTCGGTTTATGAACACTGAACTTGTAATGGACCTGTTGAGCTCATCTTACCTTTGTCTCCAGTTCTACTTCACCTCTGAGTAGACACAGTCAAGCTCCCTGAGTGGCTCTCTCCTAACAACCAGAAAAAACACAGAAAAAGAATCAACCATGAACAAGCTGAAAGCAGGTAATCTATTACAGCACAGGCTGTCCCGCTGTATGGCACGACTCGGATCATACTGTATTTACAGTAGGGCTTTAGTCTGAGCATGACGAGGAGGTACAGCTGTGTTCACCCTGTGTAAAGTGATGTTCATGTAAACACTGCACTCACCCAACGATAATAATGTGAACGTAATAAATACTGTACATTCTGATAAAGCTGATTTACTAGCTAGAACAGAGACATACTGTAACTTCTTTAGGTTAAAATGTATTAAATAAGACACACGTGATTAACCACAGTTACTTTAATCGCCTAACAGCTCTAATGTAGATGTATAGTTTTTAACTTACCCTTGAGCCAGTTTTTCTTTGGCTTCTTCTTGACTTTCAGATCAATGTCAGCATAAGTCATCTCACTGGGTTCAGGTCCAGAATCTAAGAGAAAATAAACAGCTTTCTGCTTTACAGTCCCTCAACTAACTTCTCAAGATACAGTCTTTAAACTGGCCTTCTGTTTCTGCAGTGTTCAATATGGGCTTTTTTCCTGAACTCAGTACTAGCTTGTACTCATCAGGAGAGTTCCTGAAGGGGGTTATTAACTCGAGTTAGTTTTTTAATGACCACTAGGAGGGTGTTTATCTGGTAAATTAGCTCTCTGTAGCTCCTCTGTGGTGAAGTAACAGGCGAGAGAGGTGGATACATATGCAAAATCTGTTTATTAGAATCTAACTTGGCATTGGAAAGAGTTGAAGTGCTGGGAGAGACAGTGTTTAGATGAGAACCATTTCACCAACTCTGCTCACGCACAGGTGGATTCAACCCATGTGAATCACCCACACACGTTGCCCTATCCACAGCACCCAGGCAGCATTTGGGGGTTAGGTGTCTTGGTCAAGGGCACTTCAGTCATGCCCTTTGGTTCAGGGAATCGAACTAACCACCCTCCAATTACTAGGCTGGTTCCCTAATCTTCAGCTCAAGACCCCAGTGAGAACCTTAGCGCCAATGATTAAATGAAACATGTCAGGATAAATATCACTATCTAGATACAGAGAACACCGAACAGAAGCAGAACACAATCATATATATATATTTACCAACATCTTAAACATTAGAACAGGTAAAAGAGCCGGCAGTGCCACATAAGTAATGCTGCAGTAATATAATTTAATATTCTCTCTCTCTAATGAAACATGCAGTTGATCAGTGTTGTACAAGTACTGATGTATACAAAATGCTCAAAAAGTCACGTATTGATATGCGTGTCATGCGTCCAACTCAGGTTAACTAACTACAGCTATTAACCTCAGTCCTAAAGTGATTTATTTCCAAAAACAATAAAACAAATATAATTAACACAGGGTAGTTTTTATCA
>JAMWET010003702.1:0-23647 GCA_024036415.1 Prochilodus magdalenae | reverse complement strand
TGAGGTGAACAGAGCATAGTTTCAGAAACAGTAGTGCACTATGTAGTGAACAGAGCATAGTTTCAGAGAGCACAGTGCATTATATAGTGAACAGAGCATAGTTTCAGAAACAGTAGTGCACTATGTAGTGAACAGAGCATAAATTCAGAAACAGTAGTGCACTATGTAGTGAACAAAGCACAGTTTCAGAGATCATAGTGCACTATGTAGTGAACAGAGCATAGTTTCAGAAACAGTAGTGCACTATGTAGTGAACAGAGCACAGTTTCAGAGAGCACAGTGCATTATATAGTGAACAGAGCATAGATTCAGAAACGGTAGTGCACTATGTAGTGAACAGAGCAACAGACTGTCTGTTCTACAGTTTCTCATTAGGGCGAGTGTATAACTCTAAGCTCTAAATGTAGGTACTGTGGTATAGACTGAGTGTGTTCTACAGTTTCTCATTAGGGCGAGTGTATAACTCTAAGCTCTAAATGTAGGTACTGTGGTATAGACTGAGTCTGTTCTACAGTTTTTCATTAGGTGGAGTGTATAACTCTAAGCTCTAAATGTAGGTAGGCTGTGCGTTTACCTAGACTTGAGTCCTGTTCTACAGTTTTCACTTAGGTTGGAGTGATTACAACTATCAAGCTTACTAAATGTAGGTCACTGTCGGTACTAGACTGAGTGTTGTTTCTACAGTTTATCATTACGTGCGAGGTATAACTATAAGCTTCTATTAATGTAGGTACTGTGGTATAGAAGAGCTCCTTGTTCTACAGTTCCTCATTAGGTGGAGTGTTATAAATCTAAGCCTTAAATGTAGGTACTAGTGGTATAGACCTGAGTACTGTTCTACAGTTTCTCAATTAGGTTGGGAGTGTAATAACTCTAACAACTCTACAATGTAGGTACTGTGGTATAGAACTTGAAGTCTGTTGTCTACAGTTTTCTCATTAGTGGTGGAGTGTATAACTCTAAGCTCTAAATGTAGGTATTGGTTATAGACTGAGCCTGTTCAAGTTTTCATTAGGTGGAGTGTATAACTCTAAACTCTAAATGTCAGGTACTGTCGGTATAGATCGAGTCTGGTAAAAGAACACCATCCTTTAGACAATTTGTTGCCGCATGAGTTTGCGTCAGGCCTACTGAAATGCCTCCCTCAGCATATGATCATCGCGGAGATGTCATAACCCGTCTCTGTAATTGTTCACATGCAGATCAGCCACCATGCACAATGTTGACTTATACTGCACACACACAAAGGAAAAGGCCTTCCTGCTCGTCTTCAGATTTACGGATGTGTTTGTGATTTGGCACACACTTATCTGGCATCTTTCGAGTTGTGAAAGTTGTTTCTCATGAGTCAGCCTCAGGATCACCATTCAGACTGCTCACCACCCAGCTTCCAGATGGACACAGTTGGGTTTGAAGATGAAGCTGTAAGTCGGGGCTCCAGAATGGCTCACCATCAGCTTCACTCCGAAACTAACGGCACTCCGACAGCATTAGGGAGCTCACGGCGTATGCGATGATCTTCATACTAAAGGGTGTTCAGGCCTCAGTGTACCACTTCACTGTATTCCCAGTATGCCAAATATATACAGCTCTGGAAATGAATAGGGGACCACTCCAGGAACAGAAGGTGGGGTTCTAGCTGTACTGGCAGGTACAGTGAACATCTGGTTCATAAGAACAAGGTCAGGCACCACAGGTTCTCACCATGGTCTTGCCATCTCGTTCGTGAGGTCCTTGATCTCTCCGACTTAAGATCCAAGGCCTTGGTGTGACTCTGGATGGCCGGTTATCGTTCCCGGCTCATATAGCGAACCTGACTCGGTCATGCAGATTCCTCCTCTACAGCATTCGGAGGATACGACCCTTCCTCTCTCAGGAAGCCACCCAGCTGCTGGTCCAGTCTCTGGTCATCTCAAGCCTGGACTACTGCAACTCGCTCCTGGCTGGTCTTCCTCTACGGACCGCCAGGCTCTTTCATCTGGTCCAGAACGCTGCAGCCCGTCTCATCTTCAATCTTCCAAAGTTCACCCACGTCACTCCACTGCTGCGCTCCCTTCACTGGCTTCCTGTTACTGCCCAGATCAGATTTAAAACTCTGAGGCCTACAAAGCCAGGAATGGACCAGCGCCTCCCTAACTTATGGCAATGGTGAAGAGTGGATCTGTACCTTGAGCCCTTCCAGCTTCAAGTACAGCTTGACTCGACCCACCGTCCCTGAGGACTCATGGAAGCCCAGACTCTGCTCTGTCCTGGCTCCCTGATGGTGGAATCAACTCCCACTGGCTGTCCGAACAGCGGAACCTCTCGCGGTCTTCAAACACAGACTGAAGACTCGTCTCTGTGTAAAGCACTTCAGTGAGTGAGCTCCAGTAGAGGTGTATTTAATATGTATATGTAAATGTAATACCCTTCGCCAAACCCTTAGATGTCTAGAGTGAACGATAGTTAGCTCAGTTGTGGGTCAGCAAACTCAATTCCTCTCTTCAACTGCTGCCTCAAGGCTACCAAAGCTGTAGCGCTTAGTTCACAGTTTTCCTTTCCACCTTAAAAAACATTCCCTTCCAAAATCAGACAGCAACACTATTTAAGGAGGAATTCAAGATGTGAGAGTTTACTGTCATGTGTACAGAGAAACAACCTGTTGCACTGTACAATGGCGTTCTTACTCCGCACCTCCCGGACTACATGTACACTGTACAAAGTGTTTTCCTGGTTCAACTTAAAATATTTACTTCAATTTGGTACAATAAGCTACAAACGAGTTGTTCAATCTATAAAAATGATGTTTAACAAATGATTCTTACAGTCAGTCATTTTTGGAGTTGGGTTAAATGTATTCAAATGCTTATGACAAACTAATGTAACTTTTTAGGTTGTTTTTTACAGTGTAGAAATAATCAATCAATCAATCAATCAATCAGTGTTTATTTGTATAGCACTTTTTACAACCAACGTTGTCTCAAAGCAGCTTCACAGAAAATCAGTTTGTTATAGAAAAGAAAAGAAAAGAAAAACACAAAGTTAATGTACAGACATTTGAGGGTGGGGGGGTGGGGGAAAACCAGGTCCAACCCCTACCTTGAGCAAGCCAGAGGCAACAGTGGCGAGGAACAACTGCCCTTGAGTAAGGAGGAATCCTCGAGAGGAACCAGGCTCAAGGGCGGAACCCAACCTCCTCAGGTCGAACCCGGGTGAGGAGAGAAAGACAGAACTAACAGGAGGAGGAGCTTAGAACATCTATTAGATCCGGTCTGATTAGATCCAGTCTGATTAGATCCAGTCTGATTAGATCCAGTCTGATTAGATCCAGTCTGATTAGTCCAGGAGGGAGTAACTCCAAGATGGAGCCGACCCATAAAAAGAGTATGGTCAGAGCCAGACGCTGGTCAGTGTAAGGTTGTGGTCATGCCGGGTGAATAAACAGGGCAGGAGACCCACGGTGGAGCAGATGCTCAGGTGCCTCTAGCCGCTCTGGGGGTTCTGATGTGATCACTCCGGAGACATGTCAATAATAAATAATAATATATAATAGTAAATAATTTTAAAAATTCTACTCAACTCAAAATACGACTCTGATTGAAAGAATCATTCGTTCAAAGTGTCGCACTTCCGGGTTCCTTTCCGAGCTTTCTCGCTCCACCGAACTCCAATACCCAGAATGCTCCACTCAGTGACACATCTATTGCCTCCTGAGTGTTCCTCCTGCCTGTTTCTGATTGCTACGTGAGTTTGACCCTTGGCTCCGTTCCTGGTTTTGTCTTTTGCCTTCTCCTTTCGTATAGTTCGCCACCTGGTTGGTCTTCCTTCAGCTGATAGTAGGAGGTGATTGTGGCCTGAGCCTGACTACGTGGCCTGCCTGATGTATTTAGGAGGTAGAGACAGGTTGCTGCAAGTGCTGAGGGGCTTCATCAGGGGCATTCCAATACTCACAGTCCGGATAGCAGGCAGGGGTCATGACACAGGCAGGCAACAGCAGAGGCATAAACAAAAACCAGGAGCCAGGAGGCCAAGCAAGGATCAGATTCCAGGTTAGTGCACAGAGACTCCCCAAACTGTCTGGACAAACAGAGGGGTAGTAGCCTTAATGAGTCTGTGATCAGCTGCAGGTGTGAGCAATGGGTGGGGCAGGTGGAGCCAGGAAGGAGCCAGCACATGGCAGATGTTGTGTGTAGTTCCATGCAGGCCCAGGCGGGGGTAGTATAGGACACCTGAGTTACTCCTTTACATCAACATCAGGTGTTGAAATCAAACGAATTTCACTTTGAATAAGTTTAGCTTTACTTTAATATCATTCCTCCACTTTTAATAACTTTTAAAAGGTACATGCATTAATTAGAAAATTAAAAGTGCACATGTGTGGATGTAAGCAGTTACCAGGACAACAGGGAAAGTAACCATGAATAAAAATTAGGAATGTGTTTATGGGAATTCCTGACCGTTCCTCCAGAAGCACATTGGTGAGGTCAGACACTGATGTTGGACGAGAAGGCCTGGCTCTCAGTCTCCGCTCTAATCCATCCCAAAGGTGTTCTATCGGGTGGAGGTCAGGACTCTGTGCAGGCCAGTCCAGTTCCTCCACACCAGACTCGCTCCTCCATGTCTTTATGGAGCTTGCTCTGTGCACTGGTGTGCGGTCATGTTGGAACAGGAAGGGGCCGTCCCCAAACTGTCCCACACAGTTGGGAGTATGGAATGGTCCAGAGTCTCTTGGTCTGCTGAAGCATTAAGAGTTCCTCTCACTGGAACTAAGGGGCGGAGCCTAACTCCTGAACACCACCCCCACACCATAATCCCCCCTCCACCAAACTCTACACTCGGCACAGTGCAGTCAGACCAGTACCGTTCTCCTGGTACCGCCAAACCCAGACTCATCTATCGGATTACCAGACGGAGAAGCGTGATTGGTCACTCCAGAGAACACACCTCCACTGCTCTAGAGTCCAGGGGCGGAGCTTTACACCACTGCGTTCCACGCTCTGCACTGCGCTTGGTGATGTAAGGCTTGGATGCAGCTGCTCGCCATGGAAACCCATTCCATGAAGCTCTACACACTGTTCCTGAGCTGATCTGAAGGACACATGAAGTTTGGAGGTCTGTAGTGATGGACTCTGTAGAAAGTTGGTGGCCTCTGTGACCTATGACCCTCAGCATTTGCTGACCCCACTTTGTGGCTGAGCTGCTGTCGTTCCCAATCACTCCCACTGTGTTCTAATCCCACTGACAGTGGACTGTGGAATATTTAGTAGGGGGGAATTTCACCACTGGACTTGTAGCACAGGTGGAGCATCCTATCACGGTACCACGCTGGAGTTCACTGAGCTCCTGAGAGCGACCCGTTCTCTCACTAACGTCTGTAGGAGCAGTCTGCATGTCTAGGTGCTTGGTTTTATACACCTGTGGCCATGGAAGTGAATTGGAACACCTGATTTTAATGATTTGGAGTGTAGTATGGGAGTGAATACTGCTGGCAATATACTATACTGCTTCGGCCAACTATGACATACAGTAATTATGTAAGTGTAAATAGAATGATTACCGAATGTACGTAACTCCTGTGACCCAGGCTGTGATAACTGGGTTGTTTCTATAACTCACTGATGCTGGTTCAAAGAGCCGTTGACACTAATGCCTTGACACAGACTATTTAACCCTCAGCGCCTGAAGTCAGAGCCTTCGTGTTTACCATGCCAGTAAGCACACATCATAAGAAAGGCCGAGCCTGTGCAGTAAAGCTGGCTCAGACAGGAAGACTCGTGACTAGGTAATCATTCAGATGCTGCCCTTTCAATGAACCCTTCAGTTGCTATGTACGGCTCTAATACATACTACCTGCTCTGTGGGGGTCCTGTGGGGGTCCTGACCATTGAAGAACAGGGTAATACAGTATACAGAGAAACAGATGGACTACAGTCTGGACCTGTACACCTACAGAGTGTCCTGTACGGTCAGTGGAGCTGGTAGAGTGGACACTGAGCGCTATTACAATGTAGGTTAGGTCCGTGTCTCTCAAGCCTGGAACAGCTACGAGTTTAAAACCCACCAGAATGTTTCTGTAAACATCTGAAACACTGTGTTAAAACATGACATCATCATCATCATGGTTCTGAATGCCGGCTCAAACGAGCCAGGTGCCATAGTGAACGCACCAGTGGGCTACCAGCTATTATACATGGCTTTCAGGCTGGCTTTGTGGTGCCATTAGTTTCTACCCTACTTTATCATTGGTGGAGGGAGCGGACGACCCAGTAGCAAACCCCGCCCCATTAACACTGGGGTAAGTTGGCAGTTAAGTCTTGAACCCAATGTGTAAAACATAGAGGAAGAGAATGTAAAGCTACACCATCTCTCAGACTGATCCCCCAGCATTCCCATTAACCCCGACTGGACCAGCGTGGGAGACCGAGACTGTAACCGTAAACCGTATACAACACACACCTTCATTCCTCAAGCAGTTATCAGTGACGTTCCCAGCTCTCAGGTTCACAGGTTCACTCAGATGACTGGAAGTGTAGAGCGTGTAAAGGTAAACCCTTCATCAGTCTCTGCGTTACAGCAGTCCCACGCTCGACCTGATGCATTAAAGCCTTGCAGTTGGACTTGCTGTCTCAGTAATCACTGCCGCAAGACAGGATTAGCATGACTGACACACTGAAGGGTAGGAACGCATATGCGGTGCCAGCTGAAGTTCCTGACTCCTCCCCTAACCTTCAAATATAAAAGCATGATGACAGCATCTGAGGAGACAACAGACTAAACTCGGTTCTACAGTTTCTCATTAGGTGGAGTGTATAACTCTAAGCTCTAAATGTAGGTACTGTGGTATAGACTGAGTCTGTTCTACAGTTTCTCATTAGGTGGAGTGTATAACTCTAAGCTCTAAATGTAGGTACTGTGGTATAGACCGAGTGTGTTCTACAGTTTCTCATTAGGTCGAGTGTATAACTCTAAGCTTTAAATGTAGGTACTGTGGTATAGACTGAGTCTGTTCTACAGTTTCTCATTAGGACGAGTGTATAACTCTAAGCTCTAAATGTAGGTACTGTGGTATAGACTGAGTCTGTTCTACAGTTTCTCATTAGGTGGAGTGTATAACTCTAAGCTCTAAATGTAGGTAGTGTGGTATAGACTGAGTCTGTTCTACAGTTTCTCATTAGGTGGAGTGTATAACTCTAAGCTCTAAATGTAGGTACTGTGGTATAGACTGGGTCTGTTCTACAGTTTCTCATTAGGTGGAGTGTATAACTCTAAGCTCTAAATGTAGGTACTGTGGTATAGACTGGGTCTGTTCTACAGTTTCTCATTAGGTGGAGTGTATAACTCTAAGCTCTAAATGTAGGTACTGTGGTATAGACTGAGTCTGTTCTACAGTTTCTCATTAGGTGGAGTGTATAACTCTAAGCTCTAAATGTAGGTACTGTGGTATAGACTGAGTCTGTTCTACAGTTTCTCATTAGGTGGAGTGTATAACTCTAAGCTCTAAATGTAGGTACTGTGGTATAGACTGGGTCTGTTCTACAGTTTCTCATTAGGTGGAGTGTATAACTCTAAGCTCTAAATGTAGGTACTGTGGTATAGACTGGGTCTGTTCTACAGTTTCTCATTAGGTGGAGTGTATAACTCTAAGCTCTAAATGTAGGTACTGTGGTATAGACTGAGTCTGTTCTACAGTTTCTCATTAGGGCGAGTGTATAACTCTAAGCTCTAAATGTAGGTACTGTGGTATAGACTGAGTCTGTTCTACAGTTTCTCATTAGGGCGAGTGTATAACTCTAAGCTCTAAATGTAGGCACTGTGGTATAGACTGTCCTGTCTTATAAGCTGACCACAACAGGCCGTACAGCCTTAATGCTGATTATATGAATGGAATGGTGTGCTTGTGTGAAACTGGTTCATCACTGTCAAAAAAATAGTTGCTAGGTTGGACATCATGAGAAATATGAATGATTCACACGACTGCAGACATCCAGCGAGCAGTGGTGTCCTATATGGGTCATCCTGTTAGTGCAGCACCATTGGCAGACGGCTGCACCACGCAGGACTACATGCACACAGACCGTTACCACGACTGTCCTTAACACCACGTCACCGTCACCAAAGACTGCAGTGGTGTCGTACCAGACTGTCATGGAGTGACTCAGAATGGCAGCGGGTCATCTTCAGTGACGAGTCCCGCTTTAGTCTTGGTGGAGACGCCCAACGAGTCCGTGTGTGGAGGCACCGTGGTCAGCACCAAGATGGACGGTTTGTTGTCACACGTCCAGAAGGCCTGGTGTCCCTCCACCTCCACCCCTACCGCACCATCTGCAGGAACTGTGTGAGGATGTTCAAGCTGCATGGGATGGATTATCACAGGACTCCATTAGGAACCTCTACAGCTCCATACCGAGACGTCTGGCGTGTTGGGTTAGCAAACACGGCGGCCCGACGCCATACTGGTCACCTTTATCTTCCTTCCCAACACACCTGCACTCCCACACCTCCTTCTGGGTGCAGCTGCTCTTTAGACAATGAATAGACAATACATATAGCTGCAGTAATATTGTGCTGGTGTGGTGGATCATTCTCAGCACTGCAGTGACACTGACGTGGTGGTGTGTTAGTGTGGGTGGTGCTGGTGTGAGTGGATCAGACACAGCAGTGCTGCTGGAGTGTTGAGACACTGTGTCCACTCACTGTCCACTCTATTAGACACTCCTACCTTGCTGGTCCACCTTGTAGATGGACAGTCAGAGACGATAGCTCATCTGCTGCTGCACAGTGCAGTGTTGGTCATCCTCTAGTCCTTCATCGGTGGTCACAGTACACTGCCCCACAGGATGCTGCCCACAGGACGCTGCCCACAGGACGCTGCCCCACAGGATGGATAGTTCTGCAGTGGGGGTCCTGCCCATTGAAGAACAGGGTAATACAGTACACAGAGAAACAGATGGACTACAGTCTGGACCTGTACACCTGTGTCAGAGTGCCCTGTATGCTCAGTGGAGCTGATACGTTGGACAGTGCCTGTGGGTACAGTGTGGGTGTTCCTAATAAAGTGCTAAGCGAGTGTCTGTGTCTGTGTGTGTGTGAAAACCACATCAGAGGAGCCGCATCATACATTAGGTAACACCTTCACAGAGTGCGGTTGCTTTTGGCTGCAGTACTTGGAGCCAAACTACACGATCAGATCAGGTTAAGAGGAAATCAGACAAGCTGAGGCAGCACTGAACACTCTTCCAGTGGAGCCACTTACTAGGAAACGGGACGCTTCGGATTTATAGCGCCGTGTCGGGGGAAGATTGAGCCCACCCCCTGCTTTCCATAAATCTAGAGGCTCAGCCAGGACATGTTTTACTGTCTGACGTTTTCAGAGGCCATGATAACAGGTCCAGATCAGAAAGGCCCTGCTGACATGTTCGCTGCCCGTGTTGGTTTTTGCTTCGTTGCTGGAACACTGAGGCTGTTTCTCAGTGGGAGGAATGTAAAGAACGCGCTTGTGTTTTTGGGAAGAACGTTCTTCACAGGGCAGCTGGCGAAAGAACCCGAGGACGGAGGACACGTGTACAGGAGGGTGAGCGGTGCGGTGCACCTGCTGTGTGCAGCTGATTAGCCCGGCGTTAGGAGGAGAGGAATCAGATGATGAATGTAGAGACCTCCGAGAGGACGGCCTCTGCTGACCGTGCCCGTTTGGGCGACAGTCTGGGTCTTTCTGTTCTCTTCCTTCTGTTTGTTCCTTTTCTCTCCTTTTCATTCTCTCTCTTTCTCTCCATTTTGTCCTCTCTCATTTCTCTATATCTCTCTTTCTCTCTCACTGTTCTTTCTTTTCGCTCCTTCTTCTCTATCACCTTCCCCTCCCATGTTTTGTTTTCTCTCTTCTCTTTCTCTTTCTGTTTTCTCCTTCTTACTCCGTTTTCATTCTTTTCTCTACCTCTCACTTTTCTCTCTCCTTTCTTTCTCTCTTCCTCTCTCCAGACCATGGATTTGTTCTTCAGATGAATGGAGAACATGTAGATGGTTTTAGATAGAACACTTTTACAAAGGGTTCAGTACAGAACCGGTTCTGCAGTAAGTATGATGTCAAGGTTGAGGAACCGTGTTTTTGATGCTACGTAGAATCCTTATAGAACCTCCTTTACAGAGAGACAGATGATGTAATATCCTTCTTTACAGAGACTGATGATGTAATATCCTCCTTTACAGAGAGACCGATGATGTAATATCCTCCTTTACAGAGAGACTGATGATGTAATATCCTCCTTTACAGAGAGACAGATGATGTAATATCCTCCTTTACAGAGACAGATGATGTAATATCCTCCTTTACAGAGACTGATGATGTAATATCCTCCTTTACAGAGAGACCGATGATGTAATATCCTCCTTTACAGAGAGACTGATGATGTAATATCCTCCTTTACAGAGAGACAGATGATGTAATATCCTCCTTTACAGAGACTGATGATGTAATATCCTCCTTTACAGAGAGACCGATGATGTAATATCCTCCTTTACAGAGAGATCTACATCAAATCTGGACCATCTGACCAGTTCTCTGATGTTAGAGTGTCTGAACATTGATGTGGCTACATCCAGAAACTCGTCCAGTACAACCGTGTCAGGTTGCAGGTGCGTTGGGTGGGTCTGGGTATCTGCTACAGGAGGAACTGTCTGAAAGCAGTTGGAATAAATAATGTTCCTATTAAGGCGGTACAGTTCTGGAGAAACTCTGCTCTGCTAAGAACAGCACGAGGGCCAGTAAAGAGTCCGAAGCCCAAAGTAAGGACATGTCTTCACATCTGTCGTTCAGCATGTGCATTTGTGGTGATGGTGGATCCGAGGAGGCGGAGGCGCGAGTGTATGTTTAGACCATGTATACAAAAATGGCCTGTTATATATGTGTATCAATAGCCATAATGCTAAAGACCCCGCTAAAGCTTTCGGGTACGTCATGGGAGGGTCAGGGAGCAGACCCGAGTGTAGAGAGGGAAGCCTGAGGGAGAGGGTCTAAAACAAAGATACCCACTCAGTACCTTACCGGTCAGCCTGAACAAAGGTGTGACAACCCAGTGTTGCTTAGCAAAGTCTTATCTCCAGGTGAGCCTGGTTGGCACTGAGTAGCAGTGGTGGGTAGTAACTAAGTAAATGTAATTAGTTACAGTACTTAAGTAGTTTTCCAGTGTATCTGTATTTACTGAAGTATTTCCGTTCTGGACGGCTGTGTACTTTAACTCAAAAAACTTTAACTCAAACTCTGTGACGATGGACAAAACGGAGTGTGCTGCGCGCTGAACTCAAAGCAAGGCACAGTTTATTAAAGAGGCTGTACTGAAATACAATCAAGGGCAAAACTGAACCGGGGTCAATAAACAGGCAGGGGTCAACCAAGCAGACAACCAGACCAGGCAGAGGTACCAGAGGGGATAAACAAGAAGAGTAAACCAGAGAATCGAAACAGAGTCACAGCCAGAGTAACAGATCAAACACAGAGATCAAGCTACAGAGCGGCAATACTTTACAATGCCCCGTGTGAGAGAGAAGTACTTAAACAAACAGACTGATTAACGTCAGGTTACCAATCAGTATTCTGGAGCCCGAGAGCGAGGCAACGGGGTGTGATTGGACAAGGATGAACACGTGACATCAGGTGGTGGATTATGGGAAATGGAGTCCGGGAGATCGGAGGTGAGAGGAGAACCAGCAGGCATGACAAACTCTAATATCTGACTGTTTACTCAAGCTTATTCATGGATTCTTAGCGTTCATGGAAATGTCCATTTCAGGCCTGGACTACATGAAGGAGCACCTGGAGGAGGGCAGGACGGGGTTAATACAGACACTGACTGACCATCACACATCAAAGACTTTAGTGACCAGATCAAACAGACTGTTCCTGACTCTGTAGGTAAACAGACCACAATATAGAAACATGTACACACGACCTTCATACTGAATGTCTCTGTTTCCTCTATTGGACACGTGCTGGGCTGGGTTATGGTTATGAGCTGAGACCTACAGACACAGTACAGTACAGTAGTGATCCGGTTCAAACCCAGTTCTTATTAAACTTAAACTCGTAACTAAGGTAATAAATCTTAAACACAAACTTTACTGGTTTACAGAAAGTGATTTTATGGTTCTAGCTAACAGAACCGGTTCTCCTTCAGTGTTCTGTGCTGATGATGATGTGAATAGACATCAGTGTCAGACTAATGAATGAGCTTCTATTAAAGACTGGTGGACTGAGAGACACTAGCCCTAACCCTAGGATGTTACTCTCCATACTTAAGTACATCTGAAGGAACATACTTTAGTACTGGTACTCTCCATACTTAAGCACATCTGAAGGGACATACTTTAGTACTGTTACTCTCCATACCGAAGTACATCTAAAGGTACATACTTTAGTACTGTTACTCTCCATACCGAAGTACATCTGAAGGTACATACTTTAGTACTGGTACTCTCCATACTTAAGTACATCTGAAGGTACATACTTTAGTACTGGTACTCTCCATACTTAAGCACATCTGAAGGGACATACTTTAGTACTGTTACTCTCCATACCGAAGTACATCTGAAGGTACATACTTTAGTACTGGTACTCTCCATACTTAAGCACATCTGAAGGGACATACTTTCATACTGTTACTCTCCATACTTAAGTACATCTGAAGGTACATACTTTAGTACTGGTACTCTCCATACTTAAGTACATCTGAAGGTACATACTTTAGTACTGTTCCTCTCCATACTTAAGTACATCTGAAGGTACATACTTTAGTACTGGTACTCTCCATACTTAAGTACATCTGAAGGTACATACTTTAGTACTGGTACTCTCCATACTTAAGTAAATCTGAAGGTACATACTTTAGTACTGTTACTCTCCATACCGAAGTACATCTGAAGGTACATACTTTAGTACTGTTCCTCTCCATACTTAAGTACATCTGAAGGTACATACTTTAGTACTGGTACTCTCCATACTTAAGTACATCTGAAGGTACATACTTTAGTACTTGTACTCTCCATACTTAAGTACATCTGAAGGGACATACTTTAGTACTGGTACTCTCCATACTTAAGTACATCTGAAGGTACATACTTTAGTACTGGTACTCTCCATACTTAAGTACATCTGAAGGTACATACCTTAGTACTTGTACTCTCCATACTTGAGCACATCTGAAGGTACATACTTTAGTACCGTTACTCCAGTGGAGGACTAAAGGGAGGAACTGACACTGGAGGAGTATTATACCTGGGGTATCTCTACTTTAACTCAAGTACATGGTTAATGTACTTCGTCCACTCCTTCTAACTACCCCTTAGAGTTCCCTGGAGTGCCAGTGCCTTGCTGACGTCGCCCTCTGCTGGCATAAAGATCAGAATGTTCTATACTGTCTGAGAGAATCCCCACTAGAAATGTTTGACAAACTGAGTTGGTGTCTAGTTTTTTGTGACGATGGATTGACCAACCAGACCCTTGTGGACGTAAAATGTGACAAGAGTTTAATGCGGTGTCGTGAGTCAGTCGATTCAAACAGAATGACAAAACCAGAGCGACTGAAACAGACATGGACAAGACAAGGTGTAGGTCCAGATACAGGCTAGGGTCAAAACCAGGACAGTCAGAAACCAGGCGATCAAACAGAGGACAGAAGAGGGTCATGAACGAGCATGAAGCTAAACAGATAACTACAGAATGATGCTCGGTAAGCAACGCTAGGGTCGGCAATGCTTCACGAAGAGATATTAGACAAGGACAGGTATATATACACAACCAGGTAAGGAACACAGGTGAGGTTAATCAGAGCTCTGGTGAAGTAGGGCGGGGAAGCTGGCCCTGATTGGTGGAGATAGCGCTCGGTGAGGCCAATCATTTTTTCAATCATTGTTTTTTTTAAACACGTTAAGTAGGTTTCAGGTTATGAAGCAGGAAGAAAGAACAAACAAACAAACCTGACCCCTTACACCCACCAACGCCAAGGCCTCCTGAACAAACAGAGGAGAACACACATATATATAGTCATTGTATACATTTATAGGTATATGCTTAAAACAAAAACAAAAAACACTTATGCCTGTATTATATATGAGTAGGAGCCCTGAGCTAGCTTGTCATCGCCAAGTCCAGCTGGCCCGTACATACAGAGAGAGACTCAGTTGTGATGTCAAACATCAGAGGGCTATACTGTCAACAAATTCAATGAAAGGAGCTCATGTTCTTATAAACGTATTACGGCTGCCAGTCCGGTTATATCTCAATTCTCCAGTGGTAAGTGGCTCCATCATGGTCAGTACCATTCCCTGAGAACCCATCTCCGGGCCGTTAGTGTTCTAAAGGCTATAGCATTGGCCTGAAGGGCAGTAAACTGCAAATCCTTTGGTGACACCCCAGGAGCTGCAGTTACAGGGTTAGGGTCCACTGTCCACCCACATATATGAGGAACTTATATGAAAAGTTTTCCCCAAAAACGAGTTTGGAGGACCAAAACACATGGCCTAGCGTGGCTGGACTGTGATGGCATCTTCAGAGTTGGTCCCAGGATATATTTTTGCCAACCTAGCAGAAGAATTTGTCCTCCACGTTTAACCCCTCCGTGGGTTACCTTAGTTATTAATGTCAGTTCAGGGAATCAAACCGGCGACCCTCCAGCCCAGGACTGCCACGACTGTGTTGTAGTCAAGGAGCGGGGAATCATGGGGAGTGTAGTCCCTGGGGTCTGCGGAGGCAGAGGAAGAGTCTTGGCGCGTGATCATTTTGAAATATTTAGGGTTTTTAATTGATGCTAACTTGGCATTTAAGTTACACATGCAGCTTTTAATAAAAAATAAAAGTATTGAAGCTTTTAATAGGACTTACAGATTACAGCTCACTTTTCTTTCCCTGTAAAATTACCGCTGGTGGAGTCCACCTTTTCGCATGTTGTTGACTATGGAGAAGTGTTGTGCATGAATACCTCTGCTGGGTGTCTTCATGTTTACATTTAGGCATTTAGCTGACACTCTTATCCAGAGCAACTTACAAGGTAATTCATATTACAGGTGGGCCAGGGCAGTGTTAGGAGTCTTATTGGTGCAGCTTAGCATTGGCTACCTAGACTGGGATTCAAACCCCTGTCTGCCACATTGGGTGATAGCGCTCTGGTGGGTCCACATATGCTGTGTATCATGGGGCTCTGAGGTTGATTACGAACTGCAGTCCTCTAACTCATCATTGTGTTGAGTGAACTGGTCTTCGCTAGGTGCACGCCGTCTCAGCCACTGGTATGGTTATATATATGAGGCCATTCTTGGTCTTCCCTCTCTTGATGTGTTGCGATTTGTTGTTCCTAAAGTTCGGACTGAACTGGTAAAGGCAGGTTTGAGATTCCAGCCAACAACATGATTTTTGAGAGATTGAGAATATTGTACCGCTGAATCGCTTTGTGGGCCATGGGGAAGTCATACGAGTCTGGATTGTCTATGTGTTGATGGGTTATGTAATATAGTTGAGGTGTTGTGTTGCTGCCATTCTTGGCCAAGAGGATTAATAGCAACCACTTGAGTTTCTGTTTATGCTGTGACTCTCTCGCTCTCTCTCTCTCTCTCTCTCTCTCTCTCTCTCACACTCCATACACTGGGTCAGATGTTCTGTTCAGCATTTTGCTCCCTCTGCTGGTCACTCACTGCTACTGCACCCTCACTACCTCTATCTATCGCGCTCACTGTCTCTCTCTCTCTCTCTCTCTCTCTCTCTCTCTCTCTTTCTCTCTCTCTAGAAAACACGAAACAGGAAAACAGCTCAGAGATCAATTAAAAATCCTGAATAATTACACTGGCAGCACGTTAGGAACATTACATAAATGAAATCATAGAACGCATTTAGCAATTCCAGTTTTAGGGTTCTTCCAAATTCCAAACTTAATGCTAACACTTTTACTTGAGTATGTAGTATGTAGTACTGTCAGAGTCGAGTATACTTAAAAACCCACAGTGCACACTAAGAACCAGTCGGTGACATTGTCCCACAATCCAACAGCAAACGGGAAGGGTGGAGGTTCTCACGTCTGGAACATTCTTTAAAAATGGCGGCCGGTGATGCGATGGCGGCTGCTGGGTTGGTGGAAGGACCAGAAATGGTGTTTAACCCAAATCTGTCCAGGCAGCCTGTAAAATAACTGTACTCTATATAAATGTAGCCTTTTACAGTCCAGCTACATATGACATAAGCTTCATCACTTCCTGCACCAATACCACACACTGTATACTACAGTAGTATGTACTGCGCACCCTGTGTGTGGTATACAGTACAGAAACAAGTTCTGACCTACAGTGTAGTATACTAATACAGTCACATGACCAGTTACCTCACATTTACCTCAGAGCTGTTATTACTGTATCAACGCGGTGCATGATGGGATACACTTCACCATGAAGATAGCTCCACCTGTACACTAGAACCTCTGACTGGAGGAGAACACTGTCTGGGTATCTCCGGTACACCATGAAGATACCTCCAACTGAACACCAGAACCTCTGACTGGAGTAGAACACCATCCGGGTATCTCCAGTACACCATGAAGATAGCTCCACCTGTACACTATAACCTCCGACTGGAGTAGAACACCGTGCTGGTAACTCCAGTACACCATGAAGATAGCTCCACCTCTACACTAGAACCTCTGACTGGAGTAAAACACCATCCGGGTATTTCCAGTACACCATAAAGATAGCTCCACCTGTACACTAGAACCTCCAACTGGAGTAGAACACCATCCGGGTATCTCCAGTACACCATGAAGATAGCTCCACCTGTACACTAGAACCTCCGACTGGAGTAGAACACCATCCGGGTATTTCCAGTACACCATAAAGATAGCTCCACCTGTACACTAGAACCTCCAACTGGAGTAGAACACCATCCGGGTATTTCCAGTACACCATGAAGATAGCTCCACTTGTACACTAGAACCTCTGGCTGGAGTAGAACACCATCCGGGTATCTCCAGTACACCATGAAGATAGCTCCACCTGTACACTAGAACCTCCGACTGGAGTGGAACACCATCCGGGTATCTCCAGTACACCATGAAGATAGCTACACCTGTACACTAGAACCTCTGACTGGAGTAGAACACCATCCGGGTATCTCCAGTACACCATGAAGATAGCTCCACCTGTACACTAGAACCTCCAGCTGGAGTAGAACACCATCCGGGTATTTCCAGTACACCATAAAGATAGCTCCACCTGTACACTAGAACCTCCAACTGGAGTAGAACACCATCCGGGTATTTCCAGTACACCATGAAGATAGCTCCACTTGTACACTAGAACCTCCGGCTGGAGTAGAACACCATCCAGGTATCTCCAGTACACCATGAAGATAGCTCCACCTGTACACTAGAACCTCTGACTGGAGTGGAACACCATCCGGGTATCTCCAGTGCACTACAGATCTTCAGTTTGATGATACTACAGACTACAAGTAGGTAGATTAAGCACAGGAGTAGTATGTAGTACACCATTTCGAGTACAGCCACTGTGTGTACTAGCCTCCTGAACTCACACTACTAAGATCACTATGTAGTATTAGTGTGTAGTACACACTAATCTTCAAATGTCCCTGAAGGCCTTCATTAGATCTCCAGGACCAGGACCGGACCCCTATGGGGCTACAGTCTCTAACTGTACACAGCTGACAGCTGCTCTGTAGATCACCATCTACAGTATATTAGATGAACAGGCCCAACAGTACAATGTAAATTTAAGAGCATTGTTATAAGAGCACCTCTAAACTAAGGCGCGTTCAGCCGCAGCTCATCATGCCTTCTATTTAAGACACATTAGTGAGCAGAATAAGTCATGACTGGAGCATATTCTAAAACTGTGGGGGGTTTACACTGGTCTTAATTAAGACAGTTGGTGACAGAGTGATGGCAGCTCTGAAGCTCCAGCCAATCTGTTTCCTCTCGCTGTTAAAGATCCTAGCCGTGTTCTGAGTCAGGGGCCTATATTTATCCCCGCTTAACTGTGTACTTTACAGCCCAGATGTTTAGACGGACGTCAGGGCTGTGGAAACGGAAGTACTGCCTTCAGGCAATGTAAATGATGTGTTGTCTACATCTGTGTGCATGCTATGCTAGCATAAATGCTAGCACCTTCTGTGTTAACTACACTGCTTTGGATGGTGCTATCATACTACACTGTAATCCTGTCTGTTTCATGTGCTCAGGTGACTTGTATGGCAGTTAAAGGTGCAGTAATAGAAATTAAAGGTGCGGTAAGCTCTTTGTAAAGAAGTTAAAGGTGCGGTCAACTCTTTGTAAAGAAGTTAAAGGGGCGGTCAGCTCTTTGTAAAGAAGTTAAAGGTGCGGTCAGCTCTTTGTAAAGCACTTAAGTGAGTAAGTGCCAATAGATGTATATGCTGAAATGCTTTGAGTTGGGCCGTATACTGAGCATAGCCTTTCTTCTAGCTAGGTAGGAATGCTGACTTGGGGTTGCCAGGTAGTGTTGTTTGGGAAGCGTCTGAGCTCAAGGCGAGTTCTAGATTCTAACCTTCTTGTACTAGCTAGGACAAACATTCTCCGATGGAACACTAAGCATGGTTGTAAGCGGTTCTGGATAAGAGCGCCTGCTAAATGCAGTAAATGTAAACGGTAAACAATTCTGCCGAACGACTGTCGATATTTCAACTTAACAGCAAAAAAACCACACCCCTTTTTTTAGTTCTCCTTCTGAAGCTCCGCCTCCACCGTTAAGATTTTCTAGACTTTATGCAAATGAATTATGACATGGTAAAGCTGCACTGTACATGATGACAAATTCTTCAGACCATTCGTAGACGCGGGGGCCCAGCTTCAGCTCTCTGGACTTTCAGTGCCTGCCAGCATTGGTTCCAGGTCTCAGCATAGCCGCTGTTTCTTGAATCCCCAGTTTATGTGATGCGTCTTTGTACATAAACACTAGTAGAAGAATAAAGTGTAGATGAAAGTAGGGGATATTGTTGGTGTCCTCAGAAATTTGAGTTTTATCTGGAATGGGTAAAAAGATATTGATTCAAATTGCAATTAGCTCATTGCTAACATACTGCAGTCCCAATAGAGGAGCTAGCTGAAATTAGTGATATGCTAGAGGTGTTTTTGATTCAGATCTGACCTCCGATAGTCACTATTCACCACTAAATCAGTAAAATGAGTACCTAGCAACTAGCTAGTATGGGTAATGCTAGCTACCAGCAGACTCCAAGTAATTAGCACAGATAGCTTAATAGTATGAGGGCTGAGCTTATTTACACAGAGGCTCTTTATATTTAGTCTATTTCCACATATTGCATCATTGTGGGTGGCCTCTCTCTGCAAACCAGCCAATCAGAGCAGAGCTCATCTGATTATTAATGAGCATCACCAAAGAAAGGAAGACAGCTAATTTCATTCTAGGGCTAAAGCATGCTAGGGCTTCTGGTTCTAAAGCCGTAACGCAGGTGTTGTGAGTTGTGGAAAGCCGAGTCTTGTTTTTATTATAACACTGTTATGTAGCATCATATTTATACATGTTATAAATACAATCTGCTCCATCTCACGTTTAAAGATCTGGCTGTGCAGCAATAAAGTGGACTGCTTTTAGCACTTGCCTAGCTTGGCTGTACACTTTAGCACTCAGACGTTTATGAAGGACATAAATACTCTCTTAAATATGGCTTACTCAGTGCTTCTAGGCTTGGACGAACAGTTCTAGAAAAAAAAAAACTGTGATTGATATTCCTTATAGAACTTTTACAGTGTATTTTATTATTTAATAAACAACATTAATGTAATATTTAAAAAGTAATATCAAACCATCATATGGATGTATTTATTAATATGAAAGAGTAAAATAAAAGCTGTTTTGCACTTATAACCTCAATATATAGTGTACGTGCAGTAAGCTGGAAACTACAGTAGAAGCTTATTATCACTTTTTATAAATATGACATAATAATGAACATGATCTGTAGAGCATCGTGGGTCCATTCAAATCACTTAGCTGTCAGCAGAAGCCTGATGGATCTCAATACAAGAGAAATATCGCCATCTAGTGTCCTGTAGGTGTGAACTGCAGTCTTCAGTGAATGGCCTGAAAATGCATTCAGTGTTCACTAAAACCTACTTTGAACTAGTACACACTACAACACATGACTAAACACTACCACTCACTACAGCTCATCACTAAACACTACCACTCACTACAGCACATCACTAAACACTACTCACTAACCACTACCACTCACTACAACACATGACTAAACACTACCACTCACTACAGCTCATCACTAAACACTACCACTCACTACAGCACATCACTAAACACTACCACTCACTATAACACATCATTAAACACTACCACTCACTACAGCACATCACTAAACACTACCACTAACTACAGCTCATCACTAAACACTACCACTCACTACAGCACATCATTAAACACTACCACTCACTACAGCACATTACTAAACACTACCACTCACTATAGCACATCACTTAACACTACTACTCACTACAGCACATTACTAAACACTACCACTCACTATAGCACATCACTTAACACTACTACTCACTACAGCTCATCGCTAAACACTACCACTCGCTATAGCTCATCACTAAACACTACCACTCACTACAGCTCATCACTAAACACTACCACTCACTACAGCACATCATTAAACACTACCACTCACTACAGCACATTACTAAACACTACCACTCACTATAGCACATCACTTAACACTACTACTCACTACAGCACATTACTAAACACTACCACTCACTATAGCACATCACTTAACACTACTACTCACTACAGCTCATCGCTAAACACTACCACTCGCTATAGCTCATCACTAAACACTACCACTCACTACAGCTCATCACTAAACACTACCACTTACTACAGCTCATCGCTAAACACTACCACTCACTACAGCTCATCACTAAACACTACCACTCACTACAGCACATCACTAAACACTACCACTTACTACAGCTCATCACTAAACACTACCACTTACTACAGCTCATCGCTAAACACTACCACTCACTACAGCTCATCACTAAACACTAGCACTCACTACAGCTCATCACTAAACACTACCACTCACTACAGCTCATCACTAAACACTAGCACTCACTACAGCTCATCGCTAAACACTACCACTTACTACAGCTCATCGCTAAACACTACCACTCACTACAGCTCATCACTAAACACTAGCACTTACTACAGACTACTATTTACTACAACCTATTACTACACCCGATGATTCTGCTACACTCTAAAATCTACTACTAAGCACAGTTTTATTTGAAGGACTTTTATAATAAAGTAAATTACACTAGTGACTGCCCTTCTATGAAAACTACTCACTACTAAATACCACAGCCATACCACACACTACTACACACTGCAACATGCACTACAACTCACTACTACACATTACTATGCAGTACCACAGTACATGCTATTACACCCTCAGCTCATTACCACACTATAAGATGTCACTCACTACTATGTAACCCAACACACTTTACAGATTAAAAGTTATTACTTCACACTACACTACACATATGTACACACTACAACACCACACACATCTGTATCCTGCTTTTTACTTAACGCTTTATATTGTTAATACTATGCGTATACTATAAAACTATACATATGGTAGTCATTACTACACACTCACTCACCACTACACACTACAGCTCACTGCAGCAAACTACTAAAAAACGTGTAATACACCTTCTGCACACTACAACCTACTTCATATTATACCACTTTTCAACGCACTAAAGCACATTACTACACACATCTCACAAGTACTCACAAATATACACCACACACTTTAACTTACTATTGCACACCTCTACACACTACCGTTCACTACAACATGCTACTACACAGTTGTTCTCAGGTATGCACTTGTACAACACTACTACACACCCCAGCTCACTTCTACATTGTACTATGACTCATCACCTCACACTTACATGTACTTCTAGATACCAATCTCAATATTAACTACAACACTAGTACTCATTATTACACACTGCAGTTTATTATCCTACAGTACTACACACAACTACACACTAGTACTCACTATTACACACTGCAGTTTATTATCCTACAGTACTACACAACTACACACTAGTACTCACTATTACACACTGCAGTTTCTTATCCTACAGTACTACACACAACTACACACTAGTACTCACTATTACACACTGCAGTTTCTTATCCTACAGTACTACACACAACTACACACTAGTACTCACTATTACACACTGCAGTTAATTATCCTACAGTACTACACAACTACATACTTGTACACACTTTTACACACTACAGTTTATCATACTACACACAACTACACATTGGAACTCACTATTACACACTGCAGTTAATTATCCTACAGTACTACACACTAGTACTCACTATTACACACTGCAGTTTATCCTACAGTACTACATACTAGTACTCATTATTACACACTGCAGTTTATCATCCTACAATACTACACACAACTACATACTAGTACTCACTATTACACACTGCAGCTTATTATCCTACAGTACTACACACAACTACACACTAGTACTCACTATTACACACTGCAGTTAATTATCCTACAGTACTACACAACTACATACTTGTACACACTTTTACACACTACAGTTTATCATACTACACACAACTACACATTGGAACTCACTATTACACACTGCAGTTAATTATCCTACAGTACTACACACTAGTACTCACTATTACACACTGCAGTTTATCCTACAGTACTACATACTAGTACTCATTATTACACACTGCAGTTTATCATCCTACAATACTACACACAACTACATACTAGTACTCACTATTACACACTGCAGCTTATTATCCTACAGTACTACACACAACTACACACTAGTACTCACTATTACACACTGCAGCTTATTATCCTACAGTACTACACACAACTACACACTAGTACTCACTATTACACACTGCTGTTTATTATCCTACAGTACTACACACAACTACAAAAAATTACTCACTATTACACACTGCAATTTATCCTACAATACTACACACAACTACACACTAGTACTCACTATTACACCCTGCAGTTTATTATCCTACACACAACTACACACTAGTGCTCACTATTACACACTGCAGTTTATTATCCTACACATGTCTACACACTAGTACTCACTATTACACACTGCAGTTTATTATCCTACACACAACTACACACTAGTACTCACTATTACACACTGCAGTTTATTATCCTACACACAACTACACACTAGTACTCACTACTACACACTGCTGTTTATTATCCTACAGTACAACACACAACTACACAAAATTACTCACTATTACACACTGCAGTTTATTATCCTACAGTACTACACACAACTACACACTAGTACTCACCAATACACACTGAAATTTATCCTACAATACTACACACAACTGCACACTAGTACTCACTATTACACACTGCAGTTTATTATCCTACACATGTCTACACACTAGTACTCACTATTACACACTGCAGTTTATTATCCTACACACGTCTACACACTAGTACTCACTATTACACACTGCAGTTTATTATTTTTTCATCTACACACAACTACAC
>JAMWET010003701.1:627500-651523 GCA_024036415.1 Prochilodus magdalenae | reverse complement strand
AGTTGCTCCAGTATAGTGCTATTTATTAATGTGCATGTTCAATGTTGGGATGTTTTTTGCCTATTTAGCATCATCAGTGCTGAAATAGCAACAACATAATGAACTGCATTCAGATGTAGCTTTGTGGTAAAAATAAAAACACAGAAAAAAAACTTATTAAGGAATGCTGTGAAGCTCCGCCCCCAATTTTACAATATACTGCAAAATAAAGGTCACATTCTCAACTTGCTCTGCAAAAAAGAGCTGATTTATTTATTGCTATCGTTATTTTGCTTAATTCAAGCACAATCTCTTCAAAACACACATGAATATCACCACTGCTTCATGAAAGCAATTCAAATGACTTGCCGAATGTCATAAACCACTTCCACTAGATGAAAGTACTTGGGACACGGTCTCTAACCGGGTTTCCATCCAAACGCTTTGTCAGTCTTACGCACATTAAAGAAATTGTGGCAGAAAAACATGCAAATTACGTCTTTTTTTATCCATTACAGTCATGAGACGAAACTTAGATGACGTACACTACCAGTCAAAAGTTTGGACATGGCTACTTGTATGGCATTTAGCTGACGCTCTTATCCAGAGTGTCTCATCCACTTACGGTTAATCATATTACAGGGAGGCAAATGCAGTGTTAGGAGTCTTGCCCAGGGACTCTTATTTGTGTAGTACGGCATAGCCACCCAGTCAGGGAATCGAACCCCAGTCTACCACATGTGGTGGTAGCTCAGCAATAAGTGGTGTTATCCGTTGTGCCACAATAATCACATAGAAGGTTCTCTTTATGTTTATCTTAATGCTTTACTGTAGAATAAAAATGAAGACATCAAAATATAAAAGTAACTAAACTCATAAAATTATGCAGTCCACCTTAAAAACCTCCAGAACAAAACTTCACAGGAGAATGAAACAGCCTTCTGAACAAGGTTTATGTCTAAGCAGATATGGAGCAATTCTATTGGTCTTCAAGGATGGGATAAATGCAAAAGACAAATTCCTCTGTGTGTAAGCACACAAGGCACAAAATCACTGGAGAACTCAAAGACTCAGAAAATGATTGGCCTCACCAAAATTTTAATAATAAAGGAAACAGATTGAACAAATGTGTCTGAAATAAAAATGAACTGCTAGTAATTCTAATCTGCTCACCAACATTCCCTCCCACAAAACCAAACCCAAAGAGATGCCCATGACATAATCTAATAATGATAAATATTAGAAAATCGGAAAAGTATTGTGTTCTGGAAAGAACAGAAGGAATGCAATAAATTTCCGATATTCTAATATTTATTTGTTCGTCTAGGCTAGTTTTGCTCAGGTTATCTCGCTGTATTAGCAACACATCTTATACAGGGGTTGGACAATGAAACTGAAACACCTGTCATTTTAGTGTGGGAGGTCTCATGGCTAAATTGGACCAGCCTGGTGGCCAATCTTCATTAACTGCACATTGCACCAGTAAGAGCAGAGTGTGAAGGTTCAGTTAGCAGGTAAGAGCACAGTTCTGCTCAGAATACTGCAATGCACACAACATTATGGGTGACATACCAGAGTTCAAAAGAGGACAGATTGTTGGTGCACGTCTTGCTGGCGCATCTGTGACCAAGACAGCAAGTCTTTGTGATGTATCAAGAGCCACGGTATCCAGGGTAATGTCAGCATACCACCAAGAAGGACGAACCTCCACCAGCATCACGTAGTGACCTGGCCACTATCCTGCAAGAAGAATGGCTTAAACTCCCTCTGACCACTGTGCAGGACGCAGTATATGTCATTCCCAAGACGAACTGATGCTGTATTGGCCGCAAAAGGAGGCCCTACACCATACTAATAAATGACTGTGGTCTAAAACCAGGTGTTTCAGTTTCATTGTCCAACCCCTGTACAATCTAATACGAATAACTCGCAGAGCTTGACTGCTGTCCTAAATCTGCCTTCCACTAGTCTGATTTACTAAACCCTCCACCTTATAAATAATCTTCTGCATGACAGACACCGACACACCAGCTTTTGCTTCCTGCTAATGATCCTGCTAATAATAGTCTTTTCTCATTTGAGCCCTGACTGCTGGCTAACTGCTGGCCAAGTACACAGATAGCTACAGCAGCTTTGAAGAGCTGGACTCTGATGGCGTTCCAGCAGCCGCCTCTCTGAGCTGATCTCAGGCCGCCCTGATAAAGTTGAGGGGGGCTGCGTACTCTTATCAGCTGGCCTGCGGGTGTTATTTCCGCTGGCACCCTTTGACATCTCTGTCAGTGAAAGAATGGCCGCTGCCGCCGACCACACTGCCTGGCGTGAACTTTATCGGTGTGAATAAAGTGCTCAGGACCGGATAAGTGACCATCTTGCTGAGGAAATAAAATACCACAAATAATCCCACCACCAGGAACCAAGCCAGGTCCAGAATAGTCCACATAGCTCCCGAGAACATTATGGCTAGCCAGGCTAGCTCACTAGTGTTTAAGCCAGCTGATGAATCTGTAGCCCAGAAACACGGGACAGGTTTATGGGCTATAGGGAAACAGAAGATAGCATGTACTCCAAATAAGAAGAACCTGGACATATGGGAAATTAGCCGTTTACTTGCTTTGATTAGCATTCATCGCTAATATACCAGACTACATCCACTTCTATCCATGGAAGAGACTGGCACACAGATCCAGGAACAGTTCCTTGTGTAATTTCTAGGAGGCCTATTTTCACGGTACTATAGCATTTTGCAGGATCATGTAGCATTGCGTCCCTCAGCCTCAAAATCTGATATCGTTCCCTCTGGGATCAATAAAGCATCTATCTCTATCTATCGTTGGTCATTAATGTTCTTCACTACATTACCCAGCATACATTTTACAAGTGTGTCATGGAACTACAGAGAATTCCACTGCTGCCAACCAATGCTAGCTGCTAGTTTAGCCACTGAGTTGGCTAATCGTGCGCTCCATTTGAACTAGGAAGCTGGAATTCCTAGAGTTCCCAGTAGAAAGTTCCACTGAAATCCCCTCACAAGTCAGATTTCCTACTTGGAAAACTTGGGAGAACCTCGCCAACCCCAACCTCAAAATCCAAGATGGCTGCACCACACATCAAAGCTGTAGCATTAGCATATATGTGTATCTGTGTCCAGTTGAATCAGACTTACAAACGCTATTGTCCAACTTCTATCTGTGGACATGTTGCTACAGTGTTCGGACATGCAAAACACTACGTAATACGTAGTCCTCAACCGGTATTGCTAACACAGGCTAATAGCTAACTGAGCAAACCAACTGTATTCTCAAAGAGCAAGCAGCCTACAGCGCTGGTTTACTTGCAGGTGTCCATTTTGGATTTCTGCCTGCTTTACCGTCAGCTTAACTGTGATCTCATTTTGAGCTATGACAAGCTAAATAGAATGTCCCATAACAAGCTAAATATTGTCATTGTCAATCTTTATGCCATATTAAAAATGAAAAAAGAGCCAAACTAAGGGAACATATCTAAATAGCAAGGTAGCTGGCTAATTGATGATCTACTCGGTGGACAGCATTTGGATTTGCTTAATGTAATGCGTAGAATAACTGGTATTGCTAACAATGGCTAATGGCTAACAGCTAACATGGCTAATGAGCAACTTGACTGTATTCCAAAAGAGCAAGTACAGCAAAGGTTTTCTTGGAGGATAATTTTGGTTTTCGAGATTCTTTGCAATCAGCTCAAGTGTAATGCCATTTTCAGCTCCAGGATTTGACTTCCAAGCTAAATGGAATGCACCAAAAAAACACAAGCTAAGTCTTAGTTTTCATTCATCTTTATGCATTATGAAAATGTTTTTCCCTCTGCCAATCAAAGGAAAAGAGCCATACTGAGGTAACGTATCTAGACAGCAAGGTAGCTTGCTAGATTTGGCTTTTAGCTTGGTGTTCTATTCATCTGACGCATACATTATGTACAGTAAACAGTATATACAATTAGACAGTTTAGTAAATTAACAAATCTATTAAACCAAGCTTCATTCTGCAGGCAAAAAATAAATGAATAAATAAATAAATAACTCAGAAATGCCCTTCTAAGCAGATGTAGCACTTTATATGTTCCTCCCACCTTCAAGATAGTCATTGTCAGTCATGGCTGAAAGTGTTGGCACCCCTGAAAGTTTTCCAAAAAACTAAATATATATCCTGGTAAATTATTGCAATCACACATATTGTTATATACATGTTTATTTCACATAAACAGAGGGAAGCCAAAAATGATATAATTTCATGCAAAACTCCAGAAATGGGCTGGATAAAATTATTGGCACCCTCAACGTAATGTTTGGTTGCACACCAGTTGGAAAAAACTGATGCACCCTGAGCCTGCAGGTCAGCTTGAGTTTCTTCACTTCTGCTTATACACCATCCAGAGTACCCTGCGTTGCAACCTTTCATCAGTTTTTTTCTTCCGTCCACGTCCAGGGAGATTAGCTACGGTGCCATGGGTTGTACCCCTCTTGATTATGTTGGGGACTGTGGACAAAGGAACATCTCTGGAGATGGATGGATGGTTGTTCATATTTTTCCACAAAATTGGTTCCCAAGTCCTCAGACAGTTCTCTTCTCCTCTTTCTTTTCCCCATGCTTAGCACACATAGACCCACAATGCAAAGATTAAGTCAACTTCTATTTTTGATCTGGTTTCAGGTGTGATTTTGTATATTGCCCTCACCTGTTACTGTTTTGTCCGGCCCATTTTTGGAGTTTTGTGTGAAATTAAGTAAAAAAGTTTCCCTCTGTTTTTTTTTGTGTGTTGTTCTAATTCACACCAAGAAAATAAACATGTGTATAACAAAACAAGTAGAATTGCAACAATTTTCGGGGAGAAAAAAAAATATATGTTATGGGTGCCAACACTTTTGCCCATGACTGTACATCATCAGAGGGGGGTTTCCCAAAAGATCTCATGCCAGAGCCTGCTGTTACCACTTTAAAATGATATAGTAAACGCATAGACCGAAAATGATAACATGACTAAAGCTAAGCTAGTTAGCATTGTGCAAATCTGCACTCCAGCTCTGCACCTTACACAAGCTTCATAGGCTTACACCAGTCAGTCTAGAAGACTCCTTTCAAAGACACTGTGTGGCAAGATCGAGACAAGACATCAACTGGTGGTTCTGCTCAGCGAGTCAAAGGAGGGAAATTCTGTGCTGATCAAAAACCTGACTCTTGACTAAGCCGAGTTGATCTCCTGTCGCACATACAGAGCTTTAATGTAAATCTGGGGAAGAGCTACGTTTGAGTCATATTCGTGTTTTGAATCATTCGTGGTTATGGAAACATGCAGGGCTTTAAAAAGAAGAGCTTGTTTAGATTCCACGTTTGTGCATTTTTCTGTTGTCTGCTGTTCCAAAAATGGAGGTTATCTGGGGCTACGAGAAGCAGGCTCTTAGCTTTAGGGCCCTAGGAGAAGACAAATATGTGAGGATTCCGGTCACGCAGCCTAAACATCGAACAAACTCTCGCAGCAAACTGTTCCATTCATAAGCACACAGTAAACGTCCTGCAGTAGCTGCAGGATCAATGGCCGCCCTTGTCTCGTACGGCTCACTGTACAGTAGGAGGATTGTGACCAAGCGGGATAAGAGTTTCATACTCTTCCTAAAAAATAACACTATCCCTCGCCCTGCCTGCGTCCCTCACCCGGTCAGGTACTGGCACGCCAGATCCTGCACTTCTCCTGATCTCCTGCTCACGAGGCCCTTTCTTCTTCTCCTTTCCTTCCCTTTTTTTCCTTTTTGTAGGCTTCCCCCCGATTTCCGTACCTCTGTCTCCTGTTCTGCCTCTTGCCACTGGCAGAGTTCAGACGCTAACAAAGGAAAACAAGCAAGGTCTGTGTTAGTAACAGGTACCATCTGCGTCTGGTTACCCAGCAGTGGGGTCCAAGCATGGGAAAGAGCTAGAGCGCTGCCCCGCTAAATGAGGCGGCCGGAAGAGGCTTACTGCGGCCCCTGAAAACTCACAGAGGAGCCCACCGTCTGGAAGCATTAACCACCTCTGTGTTCTCCTGGCCCCGTGCTGTTTGAACTGGACCATAAAACAAGGAGCTTCACTTTACAGATTAAATATGGAGATGCAAGTCTCTCGGAATCTCGCCGCCTGGGTCCGAATGTTTTTGCAGAAGCATTTTTTGCATGTTAAAGCGCTGTGTGTTTATGATTCCCTGGTTTAAAACTGAAAGAAGGAAAGAAGGGGAAGGAAAAAAGAGCACATGCTTAAATATGGTGTCAGGCAGACTTCGCTGGAGGTTTCCGCACCACGTCGTACGTCTTTGCACTTTAACATTACACATATGGGACCACCAAGCTCACCCATCACTAAGTTCTCTTTGAATACTGTTCCGGAATCGTCCTCTTGAGAAAGGAGTCCGAAGAACAACCACGTTATCAAATGCGCTCATGCAGGTTGCATGCAATTGCACATTTCCACCAGAGAGGTCTCCAAATCACCAAATCTTACATACTGTAGCTTTATTGTACAGCCTCCACACAATGAACATAACGAAACGCAATGAGAAGACAAACCACACTAGAGACGGGCGGTGTTGCGATGTTTATGTGTTTAACGATGAGATATTCAATTATATTTAATATGCTGTTTATCTGGGCATAGTCTTGTTTATTTACACTTTACATTGATATTACAGTATACAGTCAATGACACGAAGATGATAATAAATGATTTTACGTATGGAGTTGTTTGTTTAACTCCCTCCAAGCCTCTGTTTGAGGAAGCCCAGAGCTATTTGTCATTACCATCTACTTCCTCGTTAAGCTAAATCAAGTGTGCTGCTGGTTAATTGAACAAATCCAGGGCTTAGGGAATACAGGGAAAAAATCAGGACCCAACTTAAACTAGCTCACAGGACATCACCTGCTTCTTTTCTTGTTAGTTTTTACTGCATTACCATCACAATGAACATGTATATTACAATTTTATAACCTATCTTTATTTTTTAAGTAAAAATTTTTTACTTATAAAATTTTATACATGCTTAAAAAAAATACCATTAACAATATATTAACTTTAATACGATTTTATATTATTCTAATTTTTATTTTATTTTTTATTATTGATAATTTTAATTTATTATTATTTGTATTTTGAAACCACTAAAAAGCCGCCTTTATATGCATCACAATGACACGTCTATTTACATGTTTTATTAATTTTCTAATTGTAAATAAATTAAAACATACAGGTGACATGCACTGACATGTGGACATGTGGCACGTGCCATATTTTATATACTACGTGCAACAAATACATAGAGGTTTGACAGAAATGTATCTCCTGTATTTCCTGATGAGGTTTTACCTAAATTTGACCTAATATCTAGATTGACTAGAGATGCAGAAACTTTTGCATAAGACAGCAGCCGACCAACTGTGTAAAAGTCTATAAGGAGCTGTGGCAATATTTACTGACAGAACAAAAACCAACGGCATGAACTGACTAACAGCTTAACAAACTGACTGACTGACAGGCTGACAGACTGACTACCTGACTGACTGGCTGACTGATTGACTGACTGATTTACTACCTGACTGATTTACTACCTGACTGACTGACCAACCAATTTACTACCTGACTGACTGACTGCCCGATTTACTTACTGACTGACTGACTGACCAATTTACTGACCGATTGACAGGCTGATTAACTGACTAACTGACAGATTGACTGACTGACTGATTGACAGGCTGATTAACTGACTAACTAACAGATTGACTGACTGACTGATTGACAGGCTGATTAACTGACTAACTGACAGATTGACTGATTGACAGGCTGATTAACTGACTAACTGACAGATTGACATGGACAGGCTCTATCACACTAACTGACAGAATTGACTGACTGACTGACTGATTAACTTGACAGGCTGATTAACTGACTAACTGACAGATTGACTGACTGACTGATTGACAGGCTGATTAACTGACTAACTGACAGATTGACTGACTGACTGATTGACAGGCTGATTAACTGACTAACTGACAGATTGACTGACTGACTGATTGACAGGCTGATTAACTGACTAACTGACAGATTGACTGACTGACTGATTGGCAGGCTGATTAACTGACTAACTGACAGATTGACTGACTGACTTAATCACTAAAAACAGGCCGACAGAAAGAAAGAATGAATGCATTAATTAATGAATGGATTTATTGATGATTTAATAAGTGAATAAATTCCACCAATCAATCAATCAGTGAATCAGTGAATGAATGGAAAGGTGTGCTGCACAGCTCCTGCTTCCTTCACAAAGTCATTCACGAGGCATTTTCTGATCTGGGCTAAATTAGTTCCATTCCACTGTTTTCCTGGGATTCACCCTTTGGAACGCATCTTGGATTTGGACAGGATCCGTGTTTTGGTTTTCTTTTCTTTCTCTACTCTTTTTTTTTCGCGGTTGTTGTGCAATGCACTGGAGCCTGAAGGAAGTGTTGAAAATCACTCAATGACTGTAAGGGCTCTGCTCGAGAGCTGCTGCCAACTCCCCCATCACAGCTTGGGGAACAACCCTGGAGATGCGGCTGCTCACAGGCGCTTTTAACTTGGACTGTTAGTCAGTGACACATCACCTAAACCAGCTTTATACTTATCAGGCTATTACACATCTCCTACAGTGTCGTCACACAGCGCTGAAAACGACCCAGGAGCATCCGTAACAAATTAGGCCATAGCGATTCAGCATGGACCCGAGATCTGCGGATTTGTGAAGGATCTCCAGGATTTCTCAATCATGATCCGAAGGCTTTTAAGCAGCCCATCCCTCTTCCTGCTGTCGCTTTTCTCGTTCTGGAATTGATTCAGCATGTCACTGAGAGGTCATGTCACACGCAGAGGCCTGATTTATCGAACCATGTGAAAATCATTTCTCTCATTTAGTCACAGGACAGGAACGATCACTCTTGTGAACAGGCCGGGGTGTTTGTTTTTTTGCAGGAACCTAAATCAGGTGCGAAACGTGTACAGGGTTCCACTATCTGGAACCAAAGCAGTGAGATCAGGGCATGCCTTATACATTTCGTCTCCTTCACAGTCGTTTCATTCGCTGTTTCATTT
This sequence comes from Prochilodus magdalenae, assembly GCA_024036415.1. Taxonomy (NCBI): domain Eukaryota; kingdom Metazoa; phylum Chordata; class Actinopteri; order Characiformes; family Prochilodontidae; genus Prochilodus; species Prochilodus magdalenae. The sequence continues at coordinate 642,425 of JAMWET010003701.1, read as the reverse complement.
ACATAAGAGCTTTTATAGCTATTTACCTAAACCGCAACACCGGCCCATAAAAGGCCTCATATCCAATTTAACAATTAGCCACAAATAACACAAATAACAAACAACACACTTGCATTCTTTGCGAATGGTGAAGTTGTCACTCTGTATTGCCACTCTGTCCTTACTGAACGTTTCTCTCTGTGATTACTGAACGTTTCTCTCGGTGATTACTGAACGTTTCTCTCTGTGATTACTGAACGTTTCTCTCGGTGATTACTGAACGTTTCTCTCTGTGATTACTGAACGTTTCTCTCTGTGATTACTGAACGTTTCTCTCTGTGATTACTGAACGTTTCTCTCTGTCCTTACTGAACGTTTCTCTCTGTGATTACTGAACGTTTCTCTCTGTGATTACTGAACGTTTCTCTCTGTGATTACTGAACGTTTCTCTCTGTGATTACTGAACGTTTCTCTCTGAATTAACTGTTTTCTCTTAACTGAACGTTTCTCGCTCTCTCTGTGATTACTGAACGTTTCTCTCTGTGATTACTGAACGTTTCTCTCTGTGATTACTGAACGTTTCTCTCTGTGATTACTGAACGTTTCTCTCTGTGATTACTGAACGTTTCTCTCGGTGATTACTGAACGTTTCTCTCTGTGATTACTGAATGTTTCTCTCTGTGATTACTGAACGTTTCTCTCTGTGATTACTGAATGTTTCTCTCTGTGATTACTGAACGTTTCTCTCTGTGATTACTGAACATTTCTCTAGGTGATTACTGAACATTTCTCTCTGTGATTACTGAACGTTTCTCTCTGTGATTACTGAATGTTACTTTCTGTGATTACTGAACATTTCTCTCTGTGATTACTGAACGTTTCTCTCTGTGATTACTGAGCGTTTCTTTCTGTGATTACTGAACGTTTCTCTCTGTGATTACTGAAAGCTTCTCTCTGTGATTACTGAACGTTTCTCTCTGTGATTACTGAACATTTCTCTCTGTGATTACTGAACGTTTCTCTTTGTGATTACTAAACGTTTTTTCTTGTTGATTACTGAACGTTTCTCTCTGTGATTACTGAACGTTTCTCTTTGTGATTATTGAATGTTTCTCTCGGTAATTACTGAACGTTTCTCTCTGTGATTACTGAACGTTTTCTTGGTGATTACTGAAAGCTTCTCTCTGTGATTACTGAATGTTTCTCTCTGTGATTACTGAACGTTTTTTCTTGGTGATTACTGAACGTTTCTCTCTGTGATTACTTAACGTTTCTCTGATTACCAAACGTTTCTCTCTGTGATTACTGAACGTTTCTCTGTGATTACTAAAAGTTTCTTTCGGTGATTACTGAACGTTTCTCTCTGTGATTACTGAACGTTTCTCTCTGTGATTACTGAACGTTTCTCAGTGAGTAACGTTGATGATAATTACACTGAGTGCAATTATCATTGCGTGTTTAGAAGCATGTGTATGAGCAGAGAGGAGTGCAGAGGGAGAGAAATAAGAGGCATCCTGTCATTCAGATTAGGAGACATGTCTGCAGCCACACCTTATCAGGCATCCAGCACTCTGGAATACTGTACGCGGGACATCCTGGAAAAGCGACATGACAGCACGTTCCTGAAGGCCAGAGTCATTTCCTGTGTAGCCCATCATGAGCCAAACAGCCGGTCAGTTGTCATGTATAAGCGCACGGAGCCGTCCAAGAAGCCCCTTATGATGACTGGTTAAATGAGAGCAGAGACGGGAGGAAGCTGACAGTACCATGTGTTTCTTATCATCAGCTCTCTGAGCAGAATGGAAGCACGAATGGAGGTCTGCACAGAAGCTCTCCGAGCTGTCACAGAGTGACCTTTCCGCTCGTCGGCGGCAATACATTCACCTGCACGGCTTTTACTCAGCTTCCTGTGTGACAATGACTGCTACAGGAAGTACAGGGACAAAATCACCTATCAAAGCTGCTGTTGAGCTTGGTGAAATCGGTGGAATTGCCAGGATTGTAGGTGTTTCTGAGACGGGCGATAATAGATTCATTTTCCGCTCTATATTTAGGCCTGGGTGGACTGTTCGCTTGACTGATGATGAAAGAGAAGGCTTGAAGGGAAAAGCCAAAGGGACGCAGCCTACTTCTCAACACCTACAGTGTCTGTGATGCAATGCTTCCTACACTTAATTTCTACCTGCAGACAGCCAAACATTCAGCTATGGTGCAAGCACACGGGTCATGAAATCTGTTCCACAGCTCCTAGATTGAGTTGTCTGATCTTATCATGGTGTTATTTGAGAGTGCAGATTCACACAATATGCATCCTGTATTCATAATGCCATCGAAATGCATTTATAAGGTGTTACATGATACACACAATACCTTATACAACTAGATATAATTACATACATAACACTAGAAACTGTTAATATGTAACTTTATTAAGTCAGGAGTTATAATGCACTATAATGTCTGTTTATAAAAAACTTCAAAGATGCAGGCTGGCATGACTGACATGTCACTTCACTAACAGCCTAAAAAACTGCTTATAATGCTCTATGAGGTATAAAGATGATCGATGATCTGGATCTGGTCTATAAACGATAATCTCCATGGACAATCATCACTCTGCACTTTACATTTAGCATATTTATACTTGCACATATAGACTGACCTACTGTTATCTTCCATCCCCACTGTATATCTGTAGTATATATATATATATATATATATATATATATATATATATATATATATATATATATATACACGCACACTACAGATATACAATATGTATAATATTGTATACAATATAATATCTAAATATTCTATGCCCTGTATATACCCTGCATCTCTCATGTACCTCAGCCTTACCACAGTGCTATATGGAAATGTGTACATCTGGATATATCAGTTTTTATTCATAACTTTATATTACTGTTATATAAAAGAGATTTTGTGCTTAGTGTTGTATATATTTATTATCTAATTTATATTTTTTGTATGTAAGTACTATAAAGGACTGCGCACCTACATTTTTCACTCACCTTCACACCTGTGAAAATGTGACGTGACAATAAAAGTTATTTGATTTGATTTATTGTACTGAAATGTCACTTCACTTAGAGTCTGTAAAGACCACTTATGATGCTCTATGAGGTATAATGTACTGACACGTCACTTCTCTTAGAGTCTGTAAAGACCACTTATATAATGCTCTATGAGCTATGATGTACTGATACGTCACTTAGAGCCTGTAAAGACCACTTATGATGCCCTATGAGATGTAATATAAATTGGATATAAAAATGTGTATTTAACAAATAATTAAAATAAAAAAACACTCACCAGTAATAGCCTGGCATAATACTCTATAAAGTGTTATGGTACATTACGGCATTAGTGTCTACAGTGTTATAATGAGCTGAGATTATAAGGCGTTATGAAACCAGACATTACAAGTATTATGCATGTCATTATAATCACTCAGGAGACGTTAAACAAGCTCATGCCATGTATTATAAGGTGTTATGTATGCTATATAGTGCCTCATGTATGCATTCGTAGTTTGAACATTAGGATTATGAATATAGGAACCGCTCGCTCTACTAAATTTACTGAGCGATTTACAGTAGTTACCACTGGTGGACATCAACAAAGTACATTTTCCAGAATCTGTACTTTTACTTGAGTTATCAGGTTCTGTTTGCTCATTATTTCGAAGCATAGCTTGGAAGTCTGTGGACAATATTTTCTTTTCAGAAACGTGATTGGTCTTATTGTGTTCATCACAAGAGAAAAAAAAACAGTAAGCTACTTCTACACCATCAGTCGAGTCACACGAAAGGCTCTTTCTACAGTCAGTGTTTGGTTTATTCATCTGGGCTACTGTAGAAGCATGACGGTGGCAGTCTCTAAAGACACCATTTAAAGCGAAAGAAAACACAACAACTGGAAATTACACTTATGCTCACATGACAAACAGTTAGCCACCTGGGACTGAAACATACAATGAGCTCCAAAAAGCAGTTTCTGGATGTAGCTACATCAATGTTAAGGCACTCAAAGAATTGCACAGTTGGGCCAGATTTAGTGGATGCTCTCCCTGGCACAATTCCGAGGGGAATTTCTAGTAGACTGGGATTTTATCCACTGCTGGTAGACCAGTATGACCGTACGCTTCCATACACCTGCAGATTCAGCTACTTCCTTCACACTATGGTCTTTCGACACCTCCACATGCAGTCACTCCTTTCAGCCAATCATTAACATCTGCTCTGGAGCCATTTTCCACACATGGAACGAGACATTCCCTGCACTGTACCACCTCTTCTCGATCTATGGATCCCGTCACTCACACCCCGCAGGTATTTATAGCCCCATCATCCCCATGCAGCGCCATCTGGAAGAGCATGAAGTTACTACGCCCTTAAACACTAATTTCTGATAATGGCTTTTATGCTCTTCATCAGCAATACAGAAGCAGAAACACATCGCTCGGCTGAGGCAGCTCCAAAAGAGGTGGGCATTTTATTTCATGGCTGCTGTGAACAAGATAACAAGTCAATGTGGTCTGAGGCAAGGGGGTGAGGATTTGGACATAAGGCTTGCACAATGGAACTGTTGGCTTCCATTACTCTATAAATCATCCTCATAACTCCAGCGTGGATCCACTGTCAGATTAAGAAGCTCGGAAGCCGGCACTAGAACTGGGAGAGCTACATCCAGGATTAACATGCACGTCATGGTTTACAGATCAGCAGAGGGAGAGGGTTTTGCTAACACACACACACCCACCCACACACACCCACACACCCACAAACGCCAACGTGAAATTTCCCTGACATGTGCGTGTTCACACCACCCCTGACACAACGAGTCAACATGGACTTTGTGTCACATAGGTCAGCAGGCTCATACAGCACAGCAGGAACAACAACAACATAGACTCACCGCCTCTCTGACCGCTCCTACATCAACAGATCCATGCATCGTAATTGTGGCTCAGGCAAATGAAGAAGGCTGGTGTGTATCCCAGCCTAACACCAACCAAATCCTATTAATCTAACCATAGAGAAATCATTACACATGCTAATCTCTACTTTCTAATGTATCAACTTTATGTCCAGCCATTACTGCGCTGACTAAGACTGTGTTCTTTGCAGTCTGAATAGATCTGAGTCCTAAAGTACAGCTCAGCTGGTTTTATAGGTCACTTCTTGGTATGAACACACATCTGTTTCCACGATCAGGCTTGTCGGTCGGACTAGGACTCACGAAGATGACTTGCTAGCTAAGCTAGCTATCTTAGCTGGGCAGCCCAGTAAAAGGGCTAACAACCGAAATACGAACATGTGGGTAGCATGTTCATATAGCATATATCAAGAAAGGCCATACGCTATATTAAAGGTATCCACAAAGCCCCAGTTTGGGTTTTGTCAGTGGGCACCAACGTTAGCTACCTTACTGCAATGGTGTGCAAAGGGGTTCCCACTTATAGTGGCCCAGTTCAAAACAATGGAATATCCGTTTTGCTGTCATTTAGCTACAGCGGCATCACTTATGTGTAGGGTGGCCACACGTCCAGTTTTAGGCTGGACCGCCCAAGCCTCCGTCTGGCACAGTACCTGGACGGACTCCTATTAGTCCTCAATTCGGTGGGATGAACTATGTATGCCATTGGCTCACGTCTTTGTCAAAAGACATGCCTTGCATACCATTGGTTCATCAAAGTCATGTGACATTACTTGCCTACCTGCTAATTGCAGGTCAGCTCTCTAAATGATAGTCAATTAGGAAACTCCCGTCTAATTCACGAATGCCACGCATTCCACCCAATAGGTTGTGGTTTTAATTCTGTTCTGGTACTGTGCATGACCCCCCTCACCGCAAGGTGACTCATTGTTTGTCCGGTGGGCTTATTTCTTACAGTAAATAAATTTGATCTTGTGATTCAGTGATTCGGGCTTGAGCACAGTTATCCTGTACAATCAAACGTAGAGTTGCATGATGCTGGAGGCATAACGTCAAACTCAATGTGACAATAAGACATATGGGGGGACCGATGACCAACCAAGAAGCACCTGGACTGTCATTAGCAAGTCGGACTGTACAAGTCCATGAGTCGATTCGCCACAGCGCTCGGATTGAGGGGACAACAAAAAGTTCAGTGGGTTCATACAGAGCAGAAGAAAGGCTGGCCGTGAAGGGACGCATGGCTCAGGAGAGCGCGGATGAGTCCTCCTTTTGTTGTGGCGCAGGCGCGTACTCTATTTTCTTTGGCGCGCGCTAAATAAAGTCATAAAGTGGTACTAATGTTTTAATTTAGCTCCATGTGTCTGCTGGGCCATGGCCTTCACTGTCTAGGCTGCTCCCTGCTGCTCCTCATCATCGCATGAACAGTTGCTCTGTGGCTGGACCAGAAAGAGAGCAGAGATGGGAGAAGAGACAACAGAAAGGGAGGGAGGCAGGGATGGATGGATGGGTGGGAGGCAGGGCAGGTGGCGATGGGGTAAAAAAAAAACATAGAAAGGATAAAAAAGCAGGGAGAAAAGGAGAGCACAGGGCCTTTCACTCACAAGTCTCCTCCCCACCATGCAGCCGCACAGAGACGCTGTAAAACCCGCCGCAGCGAAAGAGGAGAAAAGCATCCTGTGGGTTAGGGGAGAGGGAGAGAGAGAGAGAGAGAGAGAGAGAGAGAGAGAGAGAGAGAGAAGGAGGAAAGATGAAAAGAGAGAAAAAGGAGAGTATAGATAAAAAAAAAGAAGCGAGTGAGAACACAGTATGAGAGAAATGACAGAGAAAGAAAACGAAGGGAGAGAAAATTCAGGGACAGAAAAGACTGTGGAGTAAAGGAAAAAATGAAAAGGAGAAGACAAAAAAAGGAAAGAAAGAAAGGGAGAAAATAAGCAGAGAATAAAAAGTAAGAAGAAATGGAAGTAAAGAGAGAATGGGAGACGAGGAGAGAGAAAAGAAGAAGACAAATAAGGGGAAGAAAAAGAAAAAGAGGGGAAAGTTGAAGAGAGGGAAATGAAAGAAAGACTGAAATGAGAGAAAGAGAGGAGCCAGAGGATAAACAGAATAGAACTTAAGGGAGAGAGAGAGAAAGAGAGAGAGAGAGAGAGAGAGAGAGAGAGAGAGAGAGAGAGGAGAGAGAGAGAGAGAGAGAGAGAGAGGAGAAAGAGAGAGAGACAGACAGAGCGAGAGAGAGAGAGAGAGGAAAGAGAGAGAGAGAGGAGAGAGAGACAGAGAGAGAGAGAGAGGGGAGAGAGAGAGAGACAGAGAGAGAGAGAGAGAGAGAGAGAGAGAGAAGGATATATAAATTAAGATATTTAAATGTTCACTCGCCAACCATTGGCACATGTCATTGGTTTACCAAGGTCATGTGACATCGCTTGTCTACCTGTTCAGCTCTCTACATGCCATAAACTCCAGTCTGATTCACGAATGTCATCCATTCCACCCAATTAGGTGAGTGAGGTAATCACGTGTGTGTTATATAGGTTAGGTTTACCATTTTAATTCTGTCCTAGTATCGCGCATAAAGAGGGAGAGAAAAGAGAGAGTGATCATAAAAATGAAGGAGAGAGAGAGAGAAAGAGATGCAGAGAGAATGAGAAAGAACGAAGAGATAAAAGAGAGTGAAGGGGACAAAAGGAAGGAAAAGAGAGTGAGGGGACAAAAGAAGGGGAAAGAGAGTGAGGGGACAAAAGGAAGGGAAAGAGTATGAGGGGGACAAAAGGAAGGGAAAGAGAGTGAGGGGGACAAAAGGAAGGGAAAGAGAGTGAGGGGGACAAAAGGAAGGAAAAGAGAGTGAGGGGACAAAAGGAAGAGAAAGAGTATGAGGGGGACAAAAGGAAGGGAAAGAGAGTGAGGGGGACAAAAGGAAGGAAAAGAGAGTGAGGGGACAAAAGGAAGGGAAAGAGAGTGAGGGGGACAAAAGGAAGGAAAAGAGAGTGAGGGGACAAAAGAAGGGGAAAGAGAGTGAGGGGACAAAAGGAAGGGAAAGAGAGTGAGGGGGACAAAAGGAAGGAAAAGAGAGTGAGGGAGACAAAAGAAAGGGAAAGAGAGTGAGGGGGACAAAAGGAAGGAAAAGAGAGTGAGGGGGACAAAAGGAAGGAAAAGAGAGTGAGGGGGACAAAAGGAAGGGAAAGAGAGTGAGGGGGACAAAAGGAAGGAAAAGAGAGTGAGGGGACAAAAGGAAGGGAAAGAGAGTGAGGGGGACAAAAGGAAGGAAAAGAGAGTGAGGGGGACAAAAGGAAGGGAAAGAGAGTGAGGGGGACAAAAGGAAGGAAAAGAGAGTGAGGGGACAAAAGGAAGGGAAAGAGAGTGAGGGGGACAAAAGGAAGGAAAAGAGAGTGAGGGGGACAAAAGGAAGTAAAAGAGAGTGAGGGGACAAAAAGAAGGAAAAGAGAGTGAGGGGGACAAAAGGAAGGGAAAGAGAGTGAGGGCGACAAAAGGAAGGAAAATAGAGTGAGGGGGACAAAGGGAAGGGAAAGAGAGTGAGGGGACAAAAGGAAGGGAAAGAGAGTGAGGGGGACAAAAGGAAGGAAAAGAGAGTGAGGGGGACAAAAGGAAGGAAAAGAGAGTGAGGGGGACAAAGGGAAGGGAAAGAGAGTGAGGGGACAAAAGGAAGGGAAAGAGAGTGAGGGGGACAAAAGGAAGGAAAAGAGAGTGAGGGGGACAAAAGGAAGGAAAAGAGAGTGAGAAAGAACAGGAGAGAGGACAGAAGAGATAAAGATGGAAAGAAGGACAGGAGGAGAATGAAGAGAGAACAGAGAGCGTGAGGGAGAAAAGAAGGAAAGAGAAAATATGGAGGGAGAGAGAGAAAAGCGAGAGAGGATCGGAGACTATCTGAGACACCGCTGGGCTCAGCAAGTTAGCGATTACTGATTAGCCAGTCGGTCCAGCGGGGAGGCCTGTCTGTCCTTGGCTTGGGAAAACAACATGAAAGGGACGCCGTCTGTTTTGTAAGGGTGACTTGAAAGCGCGGTAGCTATCGGGGACATTAGCCTTATCAATGGTCACCGCTCTAGAGCGGAGCTATATGAAGCAACAAGGGCAGCGAGTCTCCAGCGGGGAAGATAACTGGTGCATACTTCAGCGCCTATTTGCATGAACCTGGGTAACGGGGACAGAGACAAGACAGAGGAAGAGAGAAGGGGAGAGAGGGAGTGAGAGAGGGAGGGAGGAGGGGAGAGAGGGAGGGGAAAAAATTATTAAATGAAAATTGAATTAGAAAGTGGGGCAGAAGAAGCAGGCACCGGTGCCAGCCGCACTCCAAATGCCCCGTTTGAGTGGCACGGCCGGGGAGCCTGGCACGGGACCGCCATCGTCCAGCACGTCTGCTCAGATGGGCTGTCCACAGGCGGGACGAGGGGGAAAAGGCACGAGCGAGGGGGTCAACAGGTGCACAGCAAAACTTGGTCAAGGAAGGCTATGAATGTAAAACAAGGGATAGCACATGCTAGCAGGCTAGCAGGCTAGCAGGCTAGCAAAGTCTGTGTACACAAAGGAACCTGGAAAACAGAACCGTAAGCGGATTCAAAGTCCGACTGCTGATGAATGTCGCTAATTCCACGCCGCCTCTCTGCTGAAAAGATCCCTATCATCACCGTATTGCTTCAGAAAGGTACAGTCAGCCTTTCCACTGGCCTTGTGACATTATTTGAGACGAAGATAGATCAGTGGAAAAATGACATTTCCCAAACAGGAAGAAGATAAAGCGTGGATGACCAACAGACCCACCGTCACAGGTCAGAGGTCACAGTCCACCAGGTCAACTAGATTCACTGGCACGATCCAAACTAACAGGTGCCAAAATGGCCTCTACGGAGCAATCCCATAAAACTCACCACACTGTACTGGACACCAGGGCTGGACACCAGGGCTTCCCAAAGAACCTGCCAGCATCAGACTGAAAACCCCGGACTGAAAACAGTCCTCCAACCAACTCTCCAGTTAACAGTGACCTGTGGGCAACGTCAAGTGACTCCTGATGAAGGAGGACTAGAGGATGACCAACTTGTACTGACTGTCCATCTACAAGGTGGACCAGCGAGGTAGGAGTGTCTAATAGAGTGGACAGTGAGTGGACACAGTGTCTAAACACTCCAGCAGCACTGCTGTGTCTGATCCACTCACACCAGAACCACACACACTAACACACCACCACCACCACATCAGGGTCACTGCAGGGCTGAGAAGGATCCACCACTTACATAATACCAGCTCTGTGGGGGTCCTGTGGTGGTCCTGACCACTGAAGAACAGGGTAATACAGTATACAGAGAAACAGATGGAGCACAGTCTGTAACTGTAGAACTACAGAGTGTCCTATATGGTCAGGGGAGCTGATGAAGTGGACACTGAGTGTAGATGCAAGGATAATGAAGTGGGCGCTGGGTGTATGTGGGAATATATACCTGACCATCACGCATATCCAACAATCACAATTGTGGACACTGAGCGAGCAGTGGTGTCCTCCGTGAGTCATCCTCTTAGTGCCAGCACCATTGGTAGATGGCTGCATGAAGCAGGACTACATGCACACAGACCGTTACGATGACTGTCCTTAACACCACGTCAACGCCACCCGAGACTGCAATGGTGTCGTGCCACACTGTCATGGAGTGACTCAGAATGATAGTAGGACATCTTCAGTGATGAGTCCCGCTTTTGTCTTGACGTCACATGTCCAGCAGGCCTGGTGTCACTCCACCTCCACCTCTACCGCACAATCTGCAGGGGCTGTGTGAGAATATTCAAGCTGGATGGGACGGATTATCACCTCAATCCCACACTTCCTTCTGGAATCTGGAACTGTTCTTTTGATGACGAGCGTGTGTGCGTGTACAGCAATATATCAGATTTCCGAATGGGTCATAGAAGTGTGTAGAAGTGTGTAACGGTGTGTAGAGGTGTGTAGAAGTGTGTAGAGGTGTGGTGTGTAGAGGTGTGTAGAAGTGTGTAGAAGTGTGTAGAAGTGTATAGAGGTGTGTAGAGGTGTGTAGAGGTGTGTAACTGTGTGTAGAGGTGTGTAGAAGTGTGTATAGGTGTGTAGAAGTGTGTATAGGTGTGTAGAAGTGTGTAGAAGTGTGTAGAAGTGTATAGAGGTGTGTAGAGGTGTGTAGAGGATGTGTTCACTCCTATACACAAGAACAAAAATCAACAGCATGCGTCATGTGAGAGAGCTCTCTGGATGTTACTCCAGTCGTGTAATCAGGTGCGACTTTTTTTTGTTTGTTCATATGTCTTTCATTCATTCATTCATATATTCATTCACTGATTCATCTTCTTAGACGTTTATCATTCTGGGTCACGGTGGGTGCTGGAGCCTATCCCAGCGTTCACGACAGGAAACACCTGGGACAGGTCGCCAATCCATCGCAGGGCAGGTATAGGGTGTGATCGTTAAAGAACCCAGAATCCGTAACAGACCACATGAGCCCAACTTCAAATGTTACCGCACCCCGGGAAACTACTCTGTGTACTAAATGGGTGAAGTGTCAGTTTTAAAGCTTGAAGAACGGACACGAGATGAAATGACTCCACACAAAGGCTTTTTTCCTAGAAAGTAGAAGTGAATCTTTCTATCCCCAACACGGAGGCTGTAACCAGAACATCAGGCTAACTCCCAGTGGACCGCAGCTGTTTGCCATGTCCAGGGCAAAGTGCGGCCTCGCTTTTGAAGCTCCTGCGGCCCTCTGCTCTCAGCGGCACCCTGACCTTCAGCTTCTTCCACAAGCTCAGCTGATACACTGGCACACTTTAAAGGGCTAAAGTCCTTCCATGAGGTAAGAGGAGAGAAAAAAACCCACCCAAGGTCCCACCTGAGCACAGTTGCTGTGCAGAGTTGAATTGCATAATAGTACAAACAACCATCCGAACTGCTCCATGTGCGCCAACGGAGGAGTAGTGTGGAAACAGCGTTCCCAAAAAAACCCTGTCCTGAATTCGACAGGCGCAGTTCACAGCTTCTTCCAACCTAAGCATTAGAGAAACTCGAATTACTGAGCTTTTCCCTTCACTGAGCTCCGCCCCATGAAGGAGGTGGGACATCAGGAGGTGATTAAGTCATTAGTGTCACCGCACATTTGCCTCTTGAGCCACTGCTGTAAATGATAATTTTGATAGTTGATTAAATGATCGATTATTAAAACGAATAGTGGATTATTCTGATTAGGAATCGCTCCATTACCGAGTAACTCTGATGCAGCTATTGGGTTTTCATTTGGCCTGAGGACGTTTTATACAATTGCTAACTAACAATGAAGACGATGAAGATGAGTAGCTCATTCAGAACTTCTAAAAGTTAAGGTAATGAATCTACAACATCAAAATCAAGACCAGAGACACGCAAAGTAGCAGCAATAACATACAACACTGAATCTGTTTTCCCTGTTTTCACTTTCTGTTGTCTATCTACTCAACTCTCCAATCAACGTACACAGTCTTTATCGAAATGGAAGAACTGGCCTTTAAAAGGACCTGTAAAACTGACACTACCATACACCTAGGAACCTGACTGATCAATAATCGCTAATCAAATTTTTAAAGTTGATATTTGATGTGTTAGTGTACTGTAAGTAGTGTGTTGGTGTACAGTAACTCAGTAAGTGTAATGTGTTAGTGTACTGTAAGTAGTGTGTTGGTGTACAGTAACTCAGTAAGTGTAATGTGTTAGTGTGCTGTAAGTAGCGTGTTGGTGTACAGTAACTCAGTAAGTGTAATGTGTTAGTGTGCTGTAAGTAGCGTGTTGGTGTACAGTGACTCAGTAAGTGTAATGCGTTAGTGTGCTGTAAGTAGCGTGTTGGTGTACAGTGACTCAGTAAGTGTAATGCGTTAGTGTGCTGTAAGTAGCGTGTCGGTGTACAGTGACTCAGTAAGTGTAATGCGTTAGTGTGCTGTAAGCAGCGTGTCGGTGTACAGTAACTCAGTAAGTGTAATGCGTTAGTGTGCTGTAAGCAGCGTGTCGGTGTACAGTAACTCAGTAAGGGTAATGCGTTAGTGTGCTGTAAGCAGCGTGTCGGTGTACAGTAACTCAGTAAGGGTAATGCGTTAGTGTGCTGTAAGCAGCGTGTCGGTGTACAGTAACTCAGTAAGTGTAATGCGTTAGTGTGCTGTAAGCAGCGTGTCGGTGTACAGTAACTCAGTAAGGGTAATGCGTTAGTGTGCTGTAAGCAGCGTGTCGGTGTACAGTAACTCAGTAAGGGTAATAATGCGTTAGTGTGCTGTAAGCAGCGTGTCGGTGTACAGTAACTCAGTAAGGATAATGCGTTAGTGTGCTGTAAGCAGCGTGTCGGTGTACAGTAACTCAGTAAGGGTAATGCGTTAGTGTGCTGTAAGCAGCGTGTCGGTGTACAGTAACTCAGTAAGGGTAATGCGTTAGTGTGCTGTAAGCAGCGTGTCGGTGTACAGTAACTCAGTAAGGGTAATGCGTTAGTGTGCTGTAAGCAGCGTGTCGGTGTACAGTAACTCAGTAAGGGTAATGCGTTAGTGTGCTGTAAGCAGCGTGTCGGTGTACAGTAACTCAGTAAGGGTAATGCGTTAGTGTGCTGTAAGCAGCGTGTCGGTGTACAGTAACTCAGTAAGTGTAATGCGTTAGTGTGCTGTAAGCAGCGTGTCGGTGTACAGTAACTCAGTAAGTGTAATGCGTTAGTGTGCTGTAAGTAGCGTGTCGGTGTACAGTAACTCAGTAAGTGTAATGCGTTAGTGTGCTGTAAGTAGCGTGTCGGTGTACAGTAACTCAGTAAGTGTAATGCGTTAGTGTGCTGTAAGTAGCGTGTCGGTGTACAGTAACTCAGTAAATGTAATGCGTTAGTGTGCTGTAAGCAGCGTGTCGGTGTACAGTAACTCAGTAAGTGTAATGCGTTAGTGTGCTGTAAGCAGCGTGTCGGTGTACAGTAACTCAGTAAGTGTAATGCGTTAGTGTGCTGTAAGTAGAGTGTCGGTGTACAGTAACTCAATAAGTGTAATGCGTTAGTGTGCTGTAAGTAGCGTGTCGGTGTACAGTAACTCAGTAAGTGTAATGCGTTAGTGTGCTGTAAGTAGTGTGTAAAATAACTCAGTAAGTGTAATGTGTTAGTGTACTGTAAGTAGAGTGTTGGTGTACAGTAACTCAGTAAGTGTAGTGTGTTAGTGTGCTGTAAGTAGTGTGTTGGTGTACAGTAACTCAGTAAGTGTAATGTGTTAGTGTGCTGTAAGTAGTGTGTTGTGTGTAAAGTAACTCAGTAAGTGTAATGTGTTAGTGTGCTGTAAGTAGTGTGTTGTGTGTACAGTAACTCAGTAAGTGTAATGTGTTAGTGTGCTGTAAGTAGTGTGTTGTGTGTAAAGTAACTCAGTAAGTGTAATGTGTTAGTGTGCTGTAAGTAGCGTGTTGGTGTACAGTAACTCAGTAAGTGTAATGTGTTAGTGTGCTGTAAGTAGTGTGTCGGTGTACAGTAACTCAGTAAGTGTAATGCGTTAGTGTGCTGTAAGTAGTGTGTTGGTGTACAGTAACTCAGTAAGTGTAATGTGTTAGTGTGCTGTAAGTAGTGTGTTGGTGTACAGTAACTCAGTAAGTGTAATGCGTTAGTGTGCTGTAGGTAGCGTGTTGGTGTACAGTAACTCAGTAAGTGTAATGTGTTAGTGTGCTGTAAGTAGCGTGTTGGTGTACAGTAACTCAGTAAGTGTAATGTGTTAGTGTGCTGTAAGTAGTGTGTTGGTGTACAGTAACTCAGTAAGTGTAATGCGTTAGTGTGCTGGAAGTAGTGTGTTGGTGTACAGTAACTCAGTAAGTGTAATGTGTTAGTGTGCTGTAAGTAGTGTGTTGGTGTACAGTAACTCAGTAAGTGTAATGCGTTAGTGTGCTGTAGGTAGCGTGTTGGTGTACAGTAACTCAGTAAGTGTAATGTGTTAGTGTGCTGTAAGTAGCGTGTTGGTGTACAGTAACTCAGTAAGTGTAATGTGTTAGTGTGC
>JAMWET010003701.1:610000-622500 GCA_024036415.1 Prochilodus magdalenae | reverse complement strand
CCTGCACCATACAGGACTACATCCATGCAGACCGCCCATAACGACTGCCCTTAACACCACGTCAACGTCGCCTGCAAGACCGCAATGGTGTCGTGCCAGGCCGTCATGGAGTGGCTCAGAATGGCAGCGGACTAGTGGTGACCTTCCCGGTGAGTTTCTGGTGTTCAAACAAGAGCCCCAGAAACTAGGCCAGCACAAAGAGGCTTGAGGCTGCGACGGCGTGGGAAGGCGCAGCGGCGGTGCCAGAGAAAGGGAGACTGGCGAAAGTGAAAGCAGTGAAAGCTTTGCCACAAGAGTCCTGTGGCAAGCAGTGACGCAGCTGGTGAGCCGACGCTGCAGAGACACAGGGGACAGGACCTGTTGTGGAAGCGTCATGGTGTACACACCAAGAGGGGGACATGACACGGCTGGACCACTGTACACTCCAGTCAGTCACCAGCTGTGGAGACGATTGGTGTCAGCGGTCAGCACAGAACGCGAATGGCCAAGAGCAGCACCTTTATTGCTGTTGTGGCCCCCTAGCTCCATGGGACTTGACCGGAACGTTGGGGAAAGTTTCGGCACAGCGTCGTAGACATGGCTTTAGACCAAGACCTTTGAGGAACAAGTGCCCCATAGCATTTGTGTTGGATGGGACTGTAGCACTCTTAGGGAATTAGCCTGAATTGGCAGCCCAACCTTCAGCGGTGGACTGTGTAGTGGCCTGCTACTGGCTGGTGCTTTCCTCTAGAAGCTCATACATCCAGCCATGCCAGGTAAATGGGCCCTCAGGTGCAAACAGTCAACCCACACTTGGATGTGCACTAAACAACTGAACTGTGGACAACCCAAAATCTCAGGCGTTGGCCCAGTTGCAGTTGAGTCTTGGTGCAGGTTGATGGAAGGGTGGCCTGCATTAAACGCTGCAGGAATCTCACATGCTTCCCTCTTTTTCTCCACAGCTCATAATCTGCCTACTTTAGCAAATGCTATGCTCATATCTGAGTTGCTATGTCTAGACATTATGCTTCCTGGGAAGGACCGATGGGTATCAGGAATACACAGTACTGAGAAAAAGCTATCAGTTGAGTCAATTACGGGATTCACTCTAGGCACGAAAACAGCCCAAGAGCGGCAACGCTCAAGTCCCGCTTCTTTACTGGTGGTGCCTGAAAGGGTGGTGCTTGAGCAAGGCTGATGTGCAAACATGCACCAGCCGCTTTAAGTCCTCCCCTATGTCATAGTGCTCAGTTATCAGGCCCTGCTTGCACGCTCAATATCCACATCCATCCACCTCTAGCCAAGCTAGCTGAGCGTGTTTTACCGCGGAGGTTCAAAAGCTGAAACCCAGAAAGCAAGCATCCTTTATCTTAGAAAGCATGCAGCAGTTCAAAGCTATTTTCTTTCCTCTCTGATTATCAGTGATAGACAATCGAGGCCGATATGAAAAATCATTTTCAGTAGAATTACCCTAGAAGACCCCCTTACTTCACACATGCTCTTATCTTTTACAGGATGCGATGATCAAGCCTTCTCGGGAGGTGGCCTGGAGCGGACGTAAGCGATACGCCGGAGTCTTTTTGTAATGCTGCACTCGGTTTTGAATTCCCTCCGCATGTTGCTATATCTGTGAGAGTAAATGTGCATGTATTTTTTTCTCATCCTGATTCCATAAGACCTGTAATTTGAAGGCCTTTAAAACGCTTCCGCCACCAAAAAAGATGAGCAGTGTGGGCTAACGGAGGCCATGACTGCCCCAGCAGATGAACGAGCATGGGAAGACAACAAACGCCATAAGCTCCTAATTACTGTAATTACCAAATGCTTCAGAAGTTCCCTCTCCCGGATAATGAGGTATAGATGAACGTACAGACGAATATATATGGACGGTTATGTGTGAAAACGCGGAGGAGCTAAACGACGGCAGGACAAAGCTGGAGCGTTTTGACAGCTGCAGTTAAATTCACACGTGTCCTGGTGCGCTAACTATAGGAGCAGCGGGAACGGGGCGATTACAGAGCTCTGCGACTTCAAAAGCCCGCTGGAGGGAAGAACGCGAACATGGCTGCTGCCATTAAAGTGCAGATGCTGGAGGTGCCGTTCAAGGCTTTCCAAAACCGAACTTAGACGGCATAAATCAGTGGGCTATTTGTGTCTGAGATCTTCAGACAGGGCTCGGAAAACAGCGTCGCCGTGGTCTCGGCACTGATCCGACACCCGACACAAAGGATGGGGAACCAGAACGGGTCTGGTCCGATCCATCACACGTGCAAACAGCTTGAGAACAGCTCAGACCTGCTCACGGTGCTGCAAGGGCGCGTCAGGCAATAACAGCCGTGCCCACATGATAGTACTAGGTGATAGCAGTAGGGCTGGGGTAACGGAGTCTTTACGTGGTTTGAGTGTGGCATGAAAATACAGGAGGTTCTGCACATATTCATAATCACATTAGAATAACAACATATACGCTCAGCCTGTTTACAAACACTCGAGGAAGCCCCCGTAATGAGTCACTCCACATCCACCTCGACCAAACTGAACTAGTTTCAGCTAGTAGACTACTGAACTGCCCTGCAACTGTTTCTTTGGTTTGTCTGTGTACTCCAGCTTCTGTACCTTTACACAGTTTTTGTTTGGGGTGTTCTCACATTATCTCACAGTGTGTTTTTGTTTGCTATGTTTGTTTACTTTACAGAATTACTGTTGTGTGCTACTTTTGATATTCACAGACTGAACAAAACTATCTGTAATTTCTATTGGTTTACTGTAAATTTACTTTACAGAATTATGTTTGTTTATATTCACTTTACAAAATTATGTTTTTTATATTCACTTCACAGATTTATGCTTGTTTGCTACGTTATTTATATTCACTGTACAGAATTATTGTTGTTTGTTATGTTTGTCTATATTCACTTTACAGAATTGTTTATGTTTGTTTATATTTACTTTACAGAATGATTGTTGTTTGTTTATGTTTACTTTACAGAATTATTATTGTTTGTTTATATTTACTTAACAGAATTATTATTGTTTGTTATGTTTGTTTATATTTACTTTACAGAATTATTATTGTTTGTTATGTTTTTTTATATTTACTTTACAGAATTATTGTTATTTGTTATGTTTGTTTATATTCAGTTTACAGAATTGTTTGTTATGTTTGTTTATATTTACTTTACAGAATTGTTTGTTGTTTGTTTATATTTACTTTACAGAATTGTTTGTTTATGTTTGTTTATATTTACTTTACAGAATTATTGTTGTTTGTTATGTTTGTTTATATTTACTTTACAGAATTCTTTGTTTGTTATGTTTGTTTATATTTACTTTACAGAATTCTTTGTTTGTTATGTTTGTTTATATTTACTTTACAGAATTATTTGTTTGTTATGTTTGTTTATATTTACGTTACAGAATTATGTTTGTTGCTATGATTGCTTACATATACTTTACAGAATTATTGTTGTTTGCTACATTGTTTATATTCACTTTACAGAGTTTGCTATTTTACTGTATTCACCTTAAATGTACTAAATTGAGTTTGTTTCTTTAATGCTATTGAGAAAAAACGATTTTATTTGCTATGCTGTCTCTAAGTTTACAGGACAGATGTGGGTAACACTAGGGTTGGGGTAGTAGGGTATTTGCGTGTTTGCAGTGGCGTATAATCCTAGCACATTAGAATAACACCAAATACGCTCAGTGCGTTTACCAGCACTCCAGTAACCTGGTAACGAGGAAACTCCCGTAATGAGTCACTCCACAACCACCTCTACCAAACCAAACTAGTTTCAGCTAGTAGACTACCGAGCTGCCTTTCAGTAACCTCATTAAAGAAGCACGGCACGTAACACTAATCTCACACTTCATGCAGTTTCATTTTAATTGAGTTATTAAGTAATAAACATTCATATACGAGTGTATATGACTCCACATTGCACTACAGTGCAGTGTTCTATTGCGCAGATGACAGAACGACCAGACAAATCAGACGTAGAGATACAATACTGGAAATCAGGAGTAACAGAGTTTACATGACCACAGGACTAATCCGCTACCAGGCAAAAGTTTAGAGACGGCTTTTCATAGAAGGTTCTCCTTAAGTTTATCTTAACACTTACTTCAGAATAAAAGTGAGGACATCAAACTACACAATAGAACTCATGGAACTATACAGCCCACTTTAAAATATCCAGAGTGGAGCTTTACAGGAGGATGAACCAGCTTTCATATCCTGCAGTGGAGCTGATAGAACCAGGTTTATTACTAAGCAGGTTTGGAGCGATTCTATTGGTCGGTCCATCATGAATATTCACTAACCTGAAAGGAGAACTAGAGCTTTTACACTGTGCAGAAAAAGAGATCAAAGTTTTTACACCACTAAATATATATTAGAGGTGGAGATATGGAGGAGTACCATACTGTGTACATCAGGAGTAGATGTGGTGTATCAGGATATGGACTGGTGCAGACTCTCATCAGTTGGAGCTGTTCAGTGTACGACTGTAGAGTCTTTAAGATCATCCATGTAGTTGGGTGTGTCTGAACTTTTGGCTGCTACTGTACATGGGAAGATGAACCTGTTGGTGTGCATGTAAAATTTGAGCTTCAGTTTTTTGGGACAAATTTAGGTTATCAATAAAGCTGAACTACATACTACATTCTAGCATCATGTTTCTTTAGCTGCTCTGTTCAAATGTGGAATGGTATATACCATGGTATATAATGGTATAGGCATCTGACATCCTGCTCACTACTAGCAGTGAACATCATGCTAACCTGGTGTTAGACAGCATGTGTTGCCATTATGGCTGCAAACAGTAGGCCCTTCGTATCTCAAGGTAGACCACTTCTTGAAGTACTGGTTAACCCTTGCATGCACCTATGTGCTTTTATCCCCTGGACTGTCTCTAAGAGAGGCTAGGGGGCCTAGTAGGGGTCCTAAAATAAATATTTCATTTATTTTATTTATCTCATGTTCTTTCTTTTCCTTTTTTTAAGTTTTATTTTATTGTATTTATTTGTGATATTATTTGTATATATATTTCTTTTATTCTTTATGCTATTTTCTTTTATTTTTGTTTTATTGTATTGTATTTATTTTTGATAATATTTATATATATTTATATTTTATTGTATTATTATTTTTTATCATATTCATATATATATATATATATATATATATATATATATATATATATATATATATATATAATTCTATTGTATTTATTTTAGATAATATTTATTTATATTTTTTATTTGACTGTATTTATTGTTGATTTTATTTGTATACATTTTTTATTTCTTTTTTATTTTATTATATTGTATTTATTTTTATATTATTGTTTTATTCTTTTTTATTTCATTTTATTTTATTTATTAGCTTGTATACACCAACTGTTCAAACTGGACTTCTGAAATATGCAAAGAATATATATATATATATATATTTTTAAAATTCATATGTTCTGATTTTCTTTTCCATCTCCCAAATTTGCATTGCCATGTGTTCACCACAGCTATACCACTGTTTCCTTCTTGCCTACTTTTACTGCCTTCCCGGAGTTTAAACAGGTGTTCACACAGGTGTTACTAGTGTAGCTTGCAAAGAATGACACCAAGGTCCTCAAGGCCAACTACTACACAGAAATGGACCTGATGATGCTGAGGGGAGGAAAAGGACGCTGTTATTAAGAATGGGGGAGTTTTATTTAGCTCCAGTCTGGTTTAGATAGATTTCGTCAGGCTCCAGCTGGGACTCAGACTCAAACCTCGGCGTCGTTGCTCGTGCTGTTGGTCGTACTGGGCTGTATTTAGGTTTGGATCAGATTTCAGGCCCAGTGAAAGCTCCATCCTTTATAAGTGTGGTGTTTCTGATGCAGATGCGTCACAGATGCTTTGGAGGACTACATACCAGTTTAATGGGGCTTTGTTGTATTCCAGTACGCACAGAGAGGAGGAGTTACGGAGGGTGCAATTCACTTGATCACGTAAGCTCTCGGCATTAAGAGAACACGTTCGCTTCCACCGCAAGGATTTGTAGAGTTGGAGCCCACTGGAAGTTGTTTAATATAACAAGATCCCTTAAAGATGTTTGCGTTTCTACAGGATGCGATAAAGAAAACATCGCTAATGCCCCTATACGTGATTTCTGAAATGTCAGCACACACATGAAAGTACTTTTCAACACGCATGATGTCAGATTATAAACTCCAACTCTGTGGCGCATGAGCCGTGCCATTTACTTTCAAGGCCCTGACAAGCATACTGAAGTAGGTGCAGATCAAACGCACTAGCCTGGGGTGAATTATATCAGATTCCACTTTGTTACGAAGGCCTGCATTCGTTTTCTGACATTTACAGTCGAGGCAGGCCCTCCTGGAGGCCCCTCGGCCTCCCTCTCTAAAACCAGCTTACGCTCCGAGGAGAAGAAAGCAAGGGGGGAGGCGGGAGGAAGAAAGAAAGAACGAGAGAAAGAAAACCCAGGGCATCTGACTTCCATTGCCGGCCTCGGCGTGTGTGTTCCACGGAGCCACCGGTATTTGGACGAGGCGCGCGGCGCAGTTACCAGAGCTCTGCTCTGTAACGGCCATGATGATGTCATTGAGGTTCCATCATTACAGGCTGCAGACGAGGCTGCTCTGGAAAAGGCCCCGGTCAGTTCCCACGCTCGTTTGGCACACAGCGGCCTCCACCGCAACCATAATGCAAAAAGAAGCTTCTGGACAAGATTAGAGACAGAAGAAGAGAAAACCAGAGAGAGGATCTCCCTTGGAGGACTTCCTGTTTTTTTTTTTCCTCCATCTCTTTCCACCCCTTTCTCTCTCTCCGTCTCTCTCTCTCTCTCTCTCTCTGTCTCTCTCTCCCCCCGACTGCCTCTTAGGTTACATTCCACATCAGAGCGGCTGTCCAAGAGGCCCTCCAGCAGGCGCTTTAACAAAGGAAGAAAGAAAATATGCTGATCTGCAATGAAATCATTCCATGTGTTCTGGCTGGAAAAGGAAGCTCCTCAATAATGTTCAACATGCTCGCTTTTTTGCACATGTGGAATATTCCTATTAGCTGATCTGATGGGGATGTGGCCATTCCTTTGAAGTTCTGGTGGCCTAAGGTATAGAAGAAGCCTGTGCTGTCGGAGGAGGGACGGTGGTTCCAGCAAGCGTAAACCCTTCAGCTGTCGGAACGGTGGTCGTAACACAGTCAGGACAAGCTGCATGCGAGCGTGAGCTGTCCACGTGCACTGCTCCACAAGTCAGCAACGCATCTAGTCTTGCATGGCCAGACTGGGTGACATCATAATGAAAACCTCTGGGCACTAGCATGAGGCCTTTTGGGCTAAACGTAGGCTGATTAGGAAAGGTAGGAAAACAAGCTAAGACTGTGGATGCCTCATTTCACGGCGATAGCGGCGTGACGAAAGGCGAGTCGAAGCCATCCAATTGCTGATGACATCATGAGTAAAACCATACTAGAAGGCGACATCATGAAAAAGCTGATTTGGCGACGTGACACCGTTAACAACTGGTGACGAAGAAAGACTCCCCCCGGTCAGCAGGATCTGCCCTGCATTGCTAGTCCCCCTGGAGTCTTGCAAACGTGGATCTGACCCTAGTTGTCCAAGCTAAGATGCTCATCCGCCATGGAGGTCTGCAGAGCCAGAGATATGCAGAGCGCCATCACTTAAAAGTAACCCAGGATTTACAGGATTATAGCCCCCTACCTTCGTACCTCAAGACTGGTTAACCCATGCGTGAGCTGTATCCCGCAGATGTCCACTGGTAGAGGTTCACAGCATGTGGTGGAGCCCATTGTGGAGGTCCGAAGGTGCCAGAGATATGTTGAGCGCAGTCACCCTGCAAAAATAAAATAACCCAGGATTAACAGGATTGTAGGACATCATGCCCCCTATGACCCCTTTACTAGGGCTGTGATGTATGATGTCAAGGTAGACTGGTTAACCTATGCATGCGCTGGACTATGATCCCCCTGACTAGCGGACCAGGTAGACGGCGTGTCTAGTAGTCCTTGGGAAAACCTGATTCAATCAGCAGAGAAATACCGAAATGAAGCTCCACAGGTCAGTACAGGGTGACATGCCCCCTACTGCATCACGTTGCTAGCCCTCAGGAAACCCGAAATCACCAGGTTCCACACCTGTTGTCCTCTCTGAGGCATCCATGTTGTTAGCGTCCTAATGACTTGATCAATGACTAGCTGGCATCAAGCGTAAAGCCTAAAGCCGCAAAATCAACCAGTCTGCCTTAGATAGCAACGCGTAAGGTAAGGGGTGATGGTGCACTTGTCAACGTAACAGAGGCAACGTAACGCAAGGCAACGTAACGCAAGTTAGCATGGCTGAGAAGCCCACCAACACCTCCTCCAAAACCTCCTAGGAGAACGAATACAGTGAAACATTTCAGCACATACAGTAAACCGGTTCCTTTGGCTAACCATAGCATTTTGCTAGCTAGCTTGTTGTGCTTGTGTTACTAATTGCTCTTCAGACATTGAAAAACACAGACTTGACTGATTTCAGGGTTGGGTTTAAAAGGGGGTGTACTATTTAACAAGCTGTCCTCAGACAAGTATGTGCTTTACCGAAACTACAACCCAACAGGCACAAAACAGCCAACAACTTAAAGCACTGGTTTGGCTGACACAGTTTTCTCACACAGTCATACAGGGGTTGGACAATGAAACTGAAACACCTGGTTTTAGACCACAATCATTTATTACTATGGTGTAGGGCCTCCTTTTGCGGCCAATACAGCGTCAGTTGGTCTTGGGAATGACATATACTGCGTCCTGCACAGTGGTCAGAGGGAGTTTAAGCCATTCTTCTTGCAGGATAGTGGCCAGGTCACTACGTGATGCTGGTGGAGGTTCGTCCTTCTTGGTGGTATGCTGACATTACCCTGGATACCGTGGCTCTTGATACATCACAAAGACTTGCTGTCTTGGTCACAGATGCGCCAGCAAGACGTGCACCAACAATCTGTCCTCTTTTGAACTCTGGTATGTCACCCATAATGCTGTGTGCAGTGCAGTATTTTGAGCAGAACTGAGCTCTTACCTGCTAACTGAACCTTCACACTCTGCTCTTACTGGTGCAATGTGCAGTTAATGAAGATTGGCCACCAGGCTGGTCCAATTTAGCCATGAGACCTCCCACACTAAAATGACAGATGTTTCAGTTTCATTGTCCAACTCATGTATGTCAATGTTTGAACCCTCCTGCAAGGTTTTGTTGAATCCCTGGATATAGGTTAACCCATCCTCTACACAGAGAACACTTCAATATGACATTATAATGCAGATTGTAGTGTGCAGTTTCTATGCAGTTCCTGTTTCTATTCCTATGCTAATTTGAACACATTGCAAAAAAGGTAACCACAGTTTTTGCATAGGCCACACTTTATGTTCATAATCTTAAATTCAGACAGTCAATCTGCATTAAAAACGCCGCGGCGTGTTCCTCATAGAGGAAATCCAGTATGCCCACATAGCGCACAAGCTTCCTATACAGACTTCTACTTCGTGGTAGCTACATTAGCCTTGTGGTTCCTCTGCAAAGCTAAAGAAGCAGACTTCAGCACCTAACAAGTCCTGGGCGACTGACTGCGTTTAGGAGAAGGGTGGAATTGTGTAAATCCGATATTCAGCCAGACCTAAGCGCATTTTACTCCAGAAGTGCAGTCAGTACAGGAGAGAGGAATGTGCTCTCTAAACCGGTTTCATTTCAACAAACCGCAGAAACAGACAGATGCCCGTCACTCTCTGGGCACCAGGGTCACAAAGTTGG
The DNA here is from genome assembly GCA_024036415.1 of Prochilodus magdalenae. Lineage (NCBI taxonomy): Eukaryota > Metazoa > Chordata > Actinopteri > Characiformes > Prochilodontidae > Prochilodus > Prochilodus magdalenae. The sequence continues at coordinate 612,716 of JAMWET010003701.1, read as the reverse complement.
CATCTCGGCCCTGGCACAAGCAGGGTCCCCTTGGGGGCACAGCGCTGTCACTGATGGCGTGGGGTGCGGCAGACAGACAGGGGCCTAGCAAACAGCTTGGGACCATAACTGACAGTGGCAGGGGGACAATGAATGCAATTATTTGCGAGAACGCAGTCCAAGTCTCGGAGTCACCGTCAAACACCCTCCCCAAACCACCCCTCCTGAACCCCACGCGCCCCAAATCAAGTCTGTTTGCTTTCAAGTCTTTGGTGGGGTGGGGGGGCTTTTTCGTGATGGGGCACTGACCTCCCCGATGCCAGCGAGTCTACGGTTGTCATGGTTTTTCATCATCAGGGATGACAAGCGTCCAGCTGGAGAAACTTTCAGGGGTGCCGATTGCTCAACTGTGTTTTGCGACCCAAGTTATGTGCGGCCCCCGGACTAGCCAGCGATGTGACTCGATTCTCACAAAATTAGTTTGAATTATGTGCAATATTTTTTAATAATTCACAAAATGCACATACGTGTTTAAACACGTTTTCAGCCCAAGCAGACCAGGAGACGGACTTAAAAACCAAAGCTACAGTCTGAGTCGGCTAGGTTTTTCTTAAGGCACGTTGCTGAGGTAATACCGAAAGAGCCGCCAGGGATCGAACAATAATACGGGGGTGAATCACAGCTTTCACGGACCATTAGGAAGGAATTCCTTTTTTACAGCTCTCGAGAAGGGCTGTCGCGGCCAATGGGAGGCCGTCAGCCAGCCGGGTAAGGAAGGACGGCTAGGTGGGTCGCATGGCACCAGCGTTTTAAAGCAGGCTGCACTGCTGTACCTGGCCAAGGCCAAAACCTTTGTGGACTCAGTCGCAGGTGCTGAACTTGCACGACACTTCCGAGTATATAAAAAACCCTTCCAACCTGACAGATTCCAGCTGAGCAAACAAGAACACGGGGAGCACGACGTGGAAGTCAGTTTGGAGGAGGAATTTATTTGCAGCTGCCGTTTGCACGGGTGCCCTTCCATCCGCTGCTGGTGGAGATGGATGGGCTAAGGCTAAGTTCAAGCGCAGCGCTCCATTACTGTAACTGCAGGGTGGTGAAAAGTCAGGTTAGGTAGCGTGACTAATAGCTGGCGCCTTTGTGGAGGGTCGTCCAACTGCAGGCTGAGCAGCCTAGACTGTCCTGACATAGTAAAGATGTCCTATAGTCTGTAATCTTATCATTCAAGTCGTGAGCTTTGGCCAAGACCAGTGCATCGTTAATGCTGTCTCACTTGGTCAATAACTCCGGATTTTGAGCAACTCAGAAGCATCTGCTGGTGCTGCTGCAGTCTTCCGCCTCCTTTGAATTGCATTTATTTGAAAGTGCCTGCTTGTGAGCGCGTGCATTTTGTTATGAGTGCTGAGGCGGAGGTGGGGGGTGGGGGGGGGCGCTGTGCGTGGGTGTACAGCGGCACAGGGCTCCTCTGTATTGTACTGTGAAGTTGGCGGAGAGTTAAAGGCAGAAAGCAAGCGGTGCAGGGAGGGAAGGGGAGGGAAGGGGAGGGACTGCCAGAGCTCTCCAGAACGGCAGGGAGCTTCCCCCAGCTCCCAGCTGCCCAGGCCTGGCCGCGACTCCTAGGCGAGTGCCAGGCTTCCTCGGCCTTCCTGGTGCAGTTCCAGGCAGCGTGGGAGGAGGAGGATGAGGAGAAGGTAAAAAGCCAAAAATAATGTCTGGGCCTATATAAACCAACCCTCGTGGGATGAACAATGCTGAGTCATACGAAATGCAAACACACGACTGGGGGTGTTGGGGCCTGGGGGGTGGGATTTTATAGCTTACCCAATTTCACTGTTCTCAAAGGGTGTGTTTGAAATGTAACTAATTATGTAACATGTCCCTTCTTTTTTTCACAAGAGCCTGGGTTGCTAAAAAACCTCTGGCGCATTTTTAAAATATTGTCCCCTCAGAGTATCCCACATCCATCGGCCTCTCTCTCTCCTAGCGCTAGTCAGCCAATATGGCCGAAGTTTATCTGGAGGCCTATTTTGAAATGCGTTATTTGTCTAACAGTCAAAGAGCTGAGCTTATTTCGGAGATAATTACGGCTTTTGTTGAGCAGCTGATGGCTACGATAAGCCAGCGCTCTGAAGCGGTAGCTTGTGTGCTTGTTCTGGCAGCACCAGCACATTTGGCGGGTTCACCCAAAACGAATGCCGCACCTTGGAAACGACAGACACCGCGGGGTTTCTTGTGGGGGTTTAGGTGTGCCTGGTTCCTTTAACCTCCGTTCGTTTGTGGTGAAAGATGCCTCTAACTTGAAGAAAAGCTTTGCAGAACAGCTGCTCCGAGCCGCTAGTCCGCTAGCACTTCTGCCTGATTACACAATCCCAACAACACCCCACCCAAGACACTACACACTTCTTGGAGGTTGCTGCAGCCTCTCGCTCTTTGTGTCAGAAATATCCCATCCAAGGGGATAAGAATAGCTCTGGCCAGTGTCTCTGGAATCCCCCCTCGTGCCCTGACCATTGACACAGGAACGGGCCGGGCGCTAATCGCGCTGCTCTGGCAGGACGCATTGCTTTTCCAGAGCAACACAGAGAATGGCCTTCCTCTGGAACCAGGTAATCATCACAACAGGCCCACCTAGCGACCTCTTCTTTGTCCACATGAAGAGGGAGCTATTTCAGGCCTCCCGCCCAGACCAAAACAACTGACCTCCATGTCATCCGGGCCACTACAGCACGCGCTGCTT
>JAMWET010003701.1:517500-607500 GCA_024036415.1 Prochilodus magdalenae | reverse complement strand
ATTGGGGGGGTCAGAGGACGAATACAACAGCCACAAAAAGCATGAGGACGCCACCTAATTGTTAAGCCCCATCTAATGGGACACACTTGGTGTTCCTCTGCGAGACCAATGTATAATGACATGTCAGTGTCATGTGAGGTGCATGTTAATAATTGTGGTAGCCAATTATTTAAAACTCTTTACTTCCAGGAACTAACAATGTTTATTATTTAGTCTCAATTTTACACTTACAATGCCAGATTTTTGGATTGGCAGTCTGTCCAAGGTGTACCAAGCCTTCCATCCAATTGGCACCAGTACAGACGCCAACACCGCCCACAACCCAGAGGGATAAGGCAGTGCACAACATTTTATTACGATTTATATGTTTTATCTAACACAGTGACCAATAAGCAACATCCGCACAGGTTTCTAGAATCACTCTGGGATCTAAAGAGTTAATATAAAGACCCTGGATAAAACGAGTCACCTGTGACCAAAACGTTCCTAAACGTGTACTCTACGAGCACCAATAGCAGCTGGGACTGGACTTGGCATGGACTGGACAAGTTTCTGGATGTGGGCCACATCAATGTTCAGACACTCCTTCATCAACGCACCGTACCGTTGGGCCAGATTTCGTAGATGACTTTCCTGGCCTTCCCATTTCCATCCCCAATGTTCCCACTCCTTTTAACCTAATATTTGCACGGCTATCATCCCAAAATTCCAATCGTCTCCAGTCCAATGTTCCTACTGCCTGCAGCCCAATTCTCCTACTGCCTCAGCCCTATGTTCCTTCTGCCTTCAGCCCAGCATACCTGCTGTCTCCCTCCCAATGTTCCTACTGCCTCCCTCCCAATGTTCCTACTGTCTCAAGAACAATACACCTACTGACTTCAGCCCAATGTTCCTCCTGCCTCCAGACTACTTCTCCACCTCCAGTAGGGTTGCCACCTTTCAGAAATGAAAATAAAGGACGAGGGGGGCGGAGTTCATGTGTGATTGACAAACGCATGTATTGGACATGTATCGAAATAGGGAACAAATCGCTCCCCGTATTTGAGCTAAGTCCGGGTGGGGGATGAAGGGTGGATAGTGTGGTTGGGGGAGATTGTGATCGCGCCCCGTATTTGAGCTGAGTCCGGGGGCGGGACAGCGGTGGAGAGAGATGACACATCATATATGTGTGTGTAACTGACGTGTATATCGGATTTTAACGGAAACACGGATTGGTTTAATACGGGATGCAACATTGAGTTGCCAAATACAGGACAATTTCGTAATTTTTTTACGGGACGGGTGGCAAGCCTAATCTCCAGTGCAGTGCTTCCATGACCGCCGGCCTAACGTTCCTAGCGTAGAACTGTATGACCAGTTTGGGCCCTGATGTTGCCTAATATCACCTGCGACTGAAACATACCTAATAGCATGTAGCACCTCCACCAGCACCAACACCAGCTGTGACTGGACCAGTTTCTGGATGTAGGCCACATCAACACTCTTGCAGCAAGGAATTGCACAGTGTGGCTAGATTTGGTGAATGCCTTCCCTGGAGTATAACCACTGGTTATTCCAGGTGGTCCCACCAACTTTCAAGAGGATTGGGAGTTTTATGGGTCAGTCCAGTGATTGCTCCTGAATGTTCTTCATCCCATCTCACATTTGCGGCCCTGTGAATGCGGGAACCGTCATCTTGGAATACAGGAATGTTGTGTTCCACTGTAAGATGACCAGTAACAAGCAAAGCCTCAGTGTAGGCCCCGTGGTTCAACTTCACTGTTCCCTCAACCAAAGAACCCATTCCCACGTAATTGGAACAACCTCAGAACATCAAGAGGGGGGCTCATTTACTGGCCAGGGATCTAATCTATGTTCCTCCACCGTTAAGTGTTCTGCCTGATGTGTGTTCTTGCGTAACTTGGCTATCTGCATGACACTGTTGGTTCCTGCGACATATGCCAACATTTCTGATCGGTCGATTGCCATCTCACTCGAATGAACCGAGTCCAGAATGAAAGCGAGCAGTGCAAGCAGGATGAACTGGTTAGGTGTATACGTTATACGCACACATCGTCGCCTTTCACCACACAATTAATAAGAACTGTGTAGCATCCACCAGCCGTGATAATAGTTCCGTGCAACGTGGGTGGCTAATCTTGCAACTCTCTGTTCTCCCCCTCCTCCACAGTAGAAAAACAGTAGGCACCACTTCTCATTGCTTCAGAGCTGCTGGGTGAATATTTCTGGCTTATATACATTGAGCCACTGGTGGCAGATCACATGGCGAGTCACCCGCAGCCTCCCCCCAGCCCCGAAAACTTTGCAGCAGTTCCCGGTGATGGTGATGATAAATGTGCATGGAAAAACTCATTTCCTCAGCGGGGAAAAACGTGCCAGGCCCCCCAAGCACCATAGGGCCGATCAGCGCCGACACACAGGCACGAGGGGAAGTGGGGAACAACAGGACTAACACGGTCACCTTTCCCAAAACACGGCCATTAGCCAAGCTTTGTGCTCTTGTAGCCTACATGATGTCACTGAAATGAAGCAAACAGAGCAAACTCGTGGCTAATAAACAGGAACATGATCTTACTGTGCGCACAAACCAAGCACGTCTTAACCTGCTGCTTCATTTCTCACTACACAGAGCACAAGCTAATGACTCGTTTACTTTACGCCAGGAATTTACTTTCATTCGTATCTAATGTATTCCATATTCGATTTCTGTTGAAGAGGCGAGTCAGTTATCTTACAGGAACATGGGTCTGAAGGCTGCAGGTCTGTGGAGGCAGTCTCTAGACCTTCTAGACCTTAGTTCCTTCTGCCTCCAGTCCTATGTTTCCTCTGCCCCCAGCCCTGTTTCCTCTGCCCCCAGTCCTATGTTCCTTCTACCCACAGTCCTATGTTCCTTCTGCCCCCAGCCCTGTTTCCTCTGCCCCCAGTCCTATGTTCCTTCTACCCACAGTCCTATGTTCCTTCTGCCTCCAGTCCTGTTTCTTCTGTCCCCAGTCCTATGTTCCTTCTGCCTCCAACCCTATGTTCCTGCTACCTCCATTCGTGTATCTTCTGCCTTCAGTCCTGTTTCCTCTGCCCCAGCCGTTTATTCCTCCCCAGCCCTGGTTCTTCTGCCTCCAGCCCTGTTTCCTCTGCCCCAGCCCTGTTTATTCCTCCCCAGCCCTGGTTCTTCTGCCTCCAGCCCTGTTTCTTCTGCCCCAGCCCTGTTTTTTCTGCCCCAGCCCTGTTTCCTCTGCCCCCAGCCCTGTTTCTTCTGCCCCAGCCCTGTTTCCTCTGCCCCCAGCCCTGTTTCCTCTGCCCCCAGCCCTGTTTATTCTGACCCAGCCCTGTTTCTTTTGCCCCAGCCTGGTTTCCTCTGCCCCAGCCCTGTTTCTTCTGCCCTAGCCCTGTTTCCTCTGCCCCAGCCCTGTTTCTTCTGCCCCAGCCCTGTTTCCTCTGCCCCAGCCCTGTTTCTTCTGCCCCAGCCCTGTTTCCTCTGCCCCAGCCCTGTTTCTTCTGCCTCCAGTCCTATGTTTCTTCTGCCTCCAGCCCTGTTTCTTCTGCCTCCAGCCCTGTTTCTTCTGCCCCAGCCCTGTTTCCTCTGCCCCCAGCCCTGTTTCTTCTGCCCCAGCCCTGTTTCCTCTGCCCCCAGCACTGTTTCTTCTGCCCCCAGTCCTCTTTCTTCTGCCCCCAGTCCTATGTCCCTTCTTTCTCCAGCTCAATGATCCTACTCTCTCTATCCTACTGTTTGTAGCTATCATCCCAATATTCTTATACCTACTGTCTCCAATATACCTACAGCCTCCCTCCCAGTGTTCTCACTCTCTCAAGAACAACATGCGCACTGACTTCAGCCCAAAGTACCTACTACCTCAGCCCAATATACCTACGGCCTCCCTCACAATGTTTCTACTGTCTTCCTCCCCATGTCCCTACTGCCGCCCTTCCAATGTCCCTGCTGTCTCAGGAACAATACTCCTGCTGACCTCAGCTGCATGCCCCTACCGCCTTAGCCCGATATTCCTTCTGCCTCTACCTTCAATCCAATGCTTCTTCTGGCTCCAGCCCAATCCTGCTTTAGCCTCAATCCCAATCCCTCCACTACCTCCACCTGTATAATATATGACCATTCCATAAAAAATGACTCTGAGGACCATGACGCTGAGCGGAAACATCTAAAGGTGCAGATGTTTGCGGTCTGTTGCCACAGTTTGTTGTCTCAGCAACATAAAAAACAAAGAAGACAGAACCTGACCACATGGTCACTCATTAGATTAGTCTTTACTGGTCACTTTTAGAACCATAGCATTTTTGTGCTATGTTATTAATGTATAATAACATGTTTATTACACTCACGTATTCAGTAGGCTCAATAGTAGTCTCGGGAAATTTGAACCGTTGTTTTACCTACATGTAGTATTCAGTAGTCAAGATATGACTACACTCTAAGTGTTCGCAGGCCCAGAGGCTGACATGGGTGGTGAGTCACTGTGGTCTCCTCTGTCCACTCTTATCCTCATTATTGAGACTGCTGCTCTCTCTTCTGAGAGGAGGAAGTTCGGTGCACCATCTCTTTGTGACTCATGTGCAACGTGAAGCAGTATGGTTCAAACCATCAGGGTGTCATAAAAGGCCTGTCAGCGTGAAAAGAAGACATTAACGACGGAGCTTTCTGGAGGGTGCAGTGCGGATGACTTCTTAACCTCTCTGGCTTGTTTAGGATAAGCACCCTGTTTAGCATTATCTTCCAAAGCACCAAAGTGCACCGAAGCACCGCTAATGCTTCTGACTCATGTGAGATAAAAAGAGGGCTCCGAGGACACATGATGTGAATCATAGCTTTGGCAGATTAAGGTTCTCCCCCTGGATAACCAAACTCGCTATACTTAGAGAGTATGCCTGCTGCCTCATGCCAGTACAAGATCCTGCTGGGATATCCCTGCGCCTGTTCCGTCTAGACCTGGAACTGTCATCTGATATGATGCCAGCACAAAACCCTGATTAGGTATTGCTTTTCTGGCTCCACCGAGGCTTCGGACCTGCTGGTGCACCTACCTGATTTGATACCATTAGAAGATCCTCATGGATTACTCCAACTCTGTCAGCCTCCAGACCTGCTGGACTATTTATGATCTACTATCTGATATAATGCCAGTACAGGATCCTGATGGGATTATCCTAGTCTGCTTCCACCTGCCCTTTGAATTACCTAGACAACTTTGGATTTGTTATATGATATGATGGGGGTACAGGATCCCATAGGAATAATACTGGTCGAATTCCATCAGCGTTTGGACCTGCTTGGTCATTTGGATCTCTTATCTGATATGGTGGCAGTACACAACCCTGACCGGAATATTCCTGGTCTTATTCCATCTTCTGGACCTGCTTAAACATTCTTGGTTTCATTCTACCTGCCCTCTGAACCATTTTGGGTCTGTTATCTGATTTGATGGCAGTATAAGATCCTGATGGGATATTCCGGGTCTGTTTACACTGACCCTCTGAACCTGGCTTGACCACATTGGATCTGCTATGTGATATTATGGCAGCATAAGATCCTGATGGAGAATCTTGGTCTGCTTCCACCTGCCCTTGGAAGTACGATGGGCAGTACAAGATCCGTATAGGGTATTCTGGATTGGCCTTCTCTCTGAACTTGGCTTGACCACACTGGATCTGCTATGCGATATCATGGCAGTACAAGATCCTGATGGGATATTCGGGGTCTGGGACTCTAAACCTGGCTTGACCACACTGGATCTGCTATGCGATATCATGGCAGTACAAGATCTGGGGATTGACCTAAACCTGGCTTGACCACACTGGATCTGCTATGTGATATCATGGCAGTACAAGATCCTGATGGGATATTCGGGGTCTGGGACACCTACCCTCTGAACCTGGCTTGACCACATTGGATCTGCTATGTGATATCATGGAAGAATAATGTCCTGTTGGTAAATCTTGGATCTATGGCAGTACAATGGCAGTACAAGATTCATATAGGATATACCGGATGCACCGACCCTCTGAACCTGGCTTGACCACACTGGATCTCCTATGTGATATCATGGCAGTACAAGAACCCCCCTACCACCATCCCCTTTGAACCCAGGTTGGCCACTTTGGATCTGCCATCTGATATGATGGCAGTACAAGATGCTAATAGGATATGCCTGCCCTGCTCCCACCTGGACCTACTTGACCACTTTGAGGCCACTATCTGATAGAATGCCTTAACAAGAGCCTGCTGTGGATCAGTTTAGCTTTTGGACCTGCTTGACCACTTAGAAGCCGAATCCACATGCCATTAATTGCCCTCCTATAATAAAAGACCACACATGGAATGTTCCAGAGAATTCGACAAATAGTTGAAGTTCTGTCACTATTTCTAATTATCTACTGCCAAACTCTGCATGAACTTCCAAACTGTTTCTGGAAGTGGATTGAACCATCTAATAAGCCATGGACCCGATACCAGACCAGATACCCCACCAAAAGCCACAGCAGATGCGAGATGAGTGAGTGTCATCCTGGATGTCCTCTCCAACATGACCCTGAGCACCTTAACTGGTCAAAATATAATGACACCATCCATCACAACAGAACCCCACACGGGAGAAAACACCAGCGGTTCCACCCCATGGACGCGAGTCCTCCTGCAGGCCATCTGGTTACGAAGAGTGCTCCGGGATAGTGTTACCGCTGGGAAGAGGAGTGCAGGGGCAGCTGGGACAGAGCATGAGAAAGCCTCTCAGTCGGAGTGAGACAGAAAGGCAGCAAGAGGACCTCTCAGAAGCTATCCAGGAAAAAAGCTGGGCTCCTTCTGACTAGCCGTAGGCCCACGTGGACCGGAAACGTTCTCCCAATAAGCACTTATTTCCTGATTGTATCGCGGTACGCATTCCAGTAGTTCTCACCATCAATGAGCCGGCTCGCATCAAACAATCGAGCCTTCACAGGCGGTGCGGGACTGCGTGACCTCAGCTGATGCAACCGAATGAACGAAACGAAATGTTACTCCAGCTCAACAAAGAGACAAGAGGACCTAACCCCCATTATCAAGAGCCTGGATCTTTTAGCTTAAACATCAAAGCTTTAAATAGCCGGGGCATTCATAGTCATGACAAGCATTTGGTGGAATCTGGACGGGTTCCTAGAACCTTTTAGACACTGAGGTCAGCAAGACAGGCTTCTCTTTATGGTGTCTCTCCAGATTTCACAAAAACCAACCCATTCAGAAGGAAAAGCGAGATAACAGAATGTCCGAAGAATGAAAACCTTTCATATGGATTATGGATGTTATATACGCTCACTGGCCACTTTATTAGGTACACCTAATGTTGTATCTACACCCAGCGTCCGTTTGATAAGCTCTGTTTACCATGTAGGAGCCCCTTGTAGTTCTACAGTTACAGAGTGTAGTCCATCTGTTTCTCTGTATACTGTATTACCCTGTTCAATTATCGGGACCACCACAGAGCAGGTGTTATGTGGGTGGTGGATCATTCTCAGCACTGCAGTGACACTGATGTGGTGCTGCTGTGTTAGTGGTTAGTGCTGCTGGACAGTGTCACTGTTGGACTGAGAAAAGCCCACCAACCAAAACTATCCAGCCAACAGAGTCCTGTGGGCAACGTCCTGTGGGCAGCGTCCTGTGGGCAGTGTCCTGTGGGCAGCGTCCTGTGTCCACTGATGAAGGACTAGAGGATGACCAACACTGCAATGTGCAGCAGCAGATGAGCTATCGTCTATGACTGTACGTCTACAAGGTGGAGCAGCAGGGTAGGAGTGTCTAATAGAGTGGACAGTGAGTGGACCCAGTGTCTAAACACTCCAGCAGCACTGCTGTGTCTGATCCACTCACACCAGCACCACCCACACTAACACACCACCACCACGTCAGTGTCACTGCAGTGCTGAGAATGATCCACCACCACATAACATCTGCTCTGTGGTGGTCCTGTGAGGGGTCCTGCAGGGAAACCGATAGACTACAGTCTGTAACAGCTACAAAGTGCACCTATACGGCAGGTGTAGCTAACACAGTGCTCCGTATACCACAAATGTAAGTCAAATGCAATTGATATATTCGCCCAAGGCACTTTAGACAGCACCAGAAGGACAAAAAATCGAAATGCCCATTTCATCATCTTCATTTACCGTGAATGTTTGTTTGCTAGATCTGTTACTTGGCAACTCCAGAGGTGATTCACTCGAACTGAAAGTCGATAAAGTCTATTTTCATTTGATGAAACGGTTACTATGGAAGCCAGCAAACAGTGGCTCGCCAATAGAGGCAATCAGAAAGCCGAGTACCGTCGGCAATAACGTCTAAAAACCACAGAGGACGTAGGTCTGCTACGATACACGCGCCCATGGCAGCACTTATACTGCTCCCTCTCTGTCGCAGGCCGCAATCACAAACCGGTATTTGAATCGGAGCTGTTCTGAAAGGCAGAGCAGGAAAGCTGGCATGCGGCGGGGCTCCCTGCGACCCTTTTCTGTCCCTGGAGACGCTCCCCTCCGCAGGCCTGGGGTTCAGTGGCACCAGCTACGGGCCGGGCCAGTGTGCGCCCTTCAAGCACCGAGACCATGCCTAATCTGAGCCTGCGAGCAGGGGGAGAAGACCTGCCCTCCTCCTGCCCCGAAACCATTTTACAGCGGGTCAGTCGTTTCCCTTCTGCTGCCGCTGCTACTCCATCTATCTCCATGACTGATTCTGCTTAACTGGAACAAAGCTAATCCTGTCTCTCTCTGTCTCTCTCTCTCTCTCTCCCCCTCTCTCTCTCTCTCTCTCTGTCTCTCTCTCTCTCTCTGTCTCTCTCTCTCTCTCTCTCCCCCTCTCTCTCTCTCTCTCTCCCTCTCTCTCTTATTTCGCCTGTCTCTTCTTTTCTCTTCCCTTTCAGCACCTTTTCCCCCTGTTCATCCTTGGCCTTGCTGAGTGTTGTGAATATTCATAACTCCTGTCTGATAAGCATGCAAAATGGACGTCAGGATGACTTGGCCACATGTCAATGCCAGCTTGTCTGAGGACAAGAAGTAGGGGGGAGGATCAAAACCCAGGCGGATGGTCTAAAGACCTGGAAAAAGTTGAGCTGGAACAAGAGTTCTCCTCCACATCACCTTTATTCACACACCGACCTATACAGCCATTTACATATATACATATACAGCTGTTTACATATATACATATACAGCTATTTACATATTTACATATACAGCTATTTACATATATACATATACAGCTATTTACATATTTACATATACAGCTATTTACATATATACATATACAGTTGTTTACATATATACATATACAGCTATTTACATATTTACATATACAGCTATTTACATATTTACATATACAGCTATTTACATATATACATATACAGCTATTTACATATATACATATACAGCTATTTACATATATACATATACAGTTGTTTACATATATACATATACAGCTATTTACATATTTACATATACAGCTATTTACATATTTACATATACAGCTGTTTACATATACAGCTATTTACATATATACATTTACAGCTATTTACATATACAGCTATTTACATATTTACATAAACAGCTGTTTACATATTTACATATACAGCTGTTTACATATTTACATAAACAGCTGTTTACATATTTACATTTAGCGCAAGTAACATATTTATTGTATACTGTCATTATCTGCTGATGCCTGAGCCTCTTGCACATTTTTTTATTTTTATTATTACCTTTTTATCTTAAAGCGTATTTTTACATATTTTCTACTTGTCATCTACAGTGATATTTGTATTTTTGTAGATAGACACCGTACCACCCTTATTATCATATTGTATTACTGTGCTGTATTGTGTGACTGCTACTGGCTGATAAATTTTCTTTTCTATCCATCCATCCATCCATTACGGTGGCCGAGAAAGCCCAGCGCACTGCAAGTTATAAACGCGCTGCAAAGTCTCAAAACACAAGCATCAAAATGAGACCGTTTACAAACCATTAACCGAGCGCGCTGCAAAGTCTCAAGCGCGCAGCAACACTGAAAACACATGCAGCTTCCAAACACATGCAGACACAACGGAAGTGTTTCCGAGGGACACTGAAAGTGGACGGACCCATTCGAGAGCGGGCTGCGTGGACCTGGACGTAGAGCCGAGACAGTCCCAGTTCCAGTAAAAGTCTAATCTGTTTATTAATGAATATTCAGTCGGGTTATTGGCCGGGTTATTGTGTTTACATTTCTCTACCTCCAGGTCCATGCAGCCCGCTCTCGAACGGGTCCATCCACTTTCAGTGTCCCTCGGAAACACTTCCGTTGTGTTTTGAGGCTTTCTGCATGTGTTTTCAGTGTTTAGTGTTCCTACTTTCATTAACTAGTTTTTGGTAATAACACATCCCTTTTTGGATATTTTTATTTTGCCATTTTTCTGTCACCACCCTTTTAATTAAAATTTACCCATAATTTAGAATTTACCTGTCCTATGTTATTGCATGCATGGTTGAGGATGTACGTGCTATATCTTTAAAATCCATTCATTTTACATTTAACATTCCAGGATTGCATGAAATAATAAATAATATTTTTTTGATCACAACAAACCCTTGTTTTTTATTTTTCCTTCTTGACTATCTGAATCAAAATCTCAGTTTGTATGTCATCAGCCTACTAAGCCCGGCGTCCTGCGAACACGATCCGTATGTATATTCCATTTGAATTTGATTTGAACCTCTGATATGTCTGATGTTTGAAGCTAACAACATTTTCACTGTGGAAAACTTTTTACCTCCCACACATTTCACAACTCGGCACGGCTGCTTTTCCACATCTGATGCATGTACGTCTTTTATTTTTAGCAAAGATAATATGTGATATCTGGTGAACGATGAACATCATATTTGATCCTTACTAGTGAGAACACATTATGAGCTTCAGCTTAATAATCCTCAGTTATTCGGTAACTCCTTTATCGCAGTCTTGAAGCCTGTCTAACCATTAGCCTCTAAGCCTGTTAGCATTGTGCTACCTATGCCAGGAACCCCATACAAAGTGTCTAAACCAGTAAAACACAGTCTGTTAGCAGCAACCAGTGATGCATGGCTCTTGATTGTATCCAGCATTATATACAGCTATGGAGACCACGCCAGTTCCTTCTTAAATCAGCATCTCCACATGTACAGCCGGTTCTTAGTGAGGACCGAAGGTTGGGTTCTAGCTTTACTGGCAGATACAGTGAGCGCCTGGTTCATAAGAACAAGGTCAAGCAGCAAACACACAGGACAACACAGCTACAGACTGGCAGAGGGCCAAACCCACTCTCTACTGACCGTGATGAGCGCCACCTCATTCCAATGTCCCTTAACCACCGTAAGATGACCTCAGGTGACCTACAGAGAGACTGGCGAGTGGTGGCTGGGGTGAGACGCACAGTGAGGTTCTAAAAACAGGCTTCTGGAGGTCATTAGTGATTTTCTAAATACACAGATCTAATACAATATCTGATCTGGAGTTTGGGAGACATGTCTCCAGTAGTGTAGAGAATCAAACAGAACTGAGGAATTCTGGTCCAACACAAACCCAGAACCTGTACACCTAGAGACGCTGGTCATTTACTGGTGGTATATATGGGCATTAGGGGTGGCTCCCTTGACTCCACTGGTCAAAAGACTGTGAGGTACCATTTTCAACAACCTCTGGATCACATCGCCAGGTTTTATGGACCTTGGAATCTTGCACATTTCCATCGGACTCAGGTGCACTCTAGGCAACCTTGCCGAGACGCTACAGAGAGCGCTGCCAAAAATAAGAGAAGCTGAGTCCAAACTTTACAGGATTATAGGGTGTTATCCTCCCTCTCCAACCACACATGGCCTTTAAGTGTCATCTTTAGGAAACTGGAGATAACAACGTTTAGTATCAGATCTTTGATGTACTGATGGGCTTAACAGGTTAGTAGAGCATGACAAGCCCTTTCCAATGGGGCCTGCATGGTTAGCCTTCAGGAAACCTGCGGACAGACCTTGGAATCTTGTATCTGACTGAGCAACGTTGCAGAGACACTCCATGGTAGAGTTCCAGAGAGCCAAAGAAATCGCACTGTAACTTGGCCAAAATAAGGCTAACCGAGTCCAGACTATTACAGGTGCTATGCTCCCTCTCCAACCACACTTTTTTTATTGTAGCCTGTAGGAAAATGGAGATAACAACTTTCAGTGTCTGTAGAGCTTCACAGGTCAGTAGCGCATGATAAGCCTTTCCAATGAGCCCTGCATGGCTAGCCTTCAGGAAACCGGAGCTACAGTCCCTGAATCCACCAGGTTCCTGTCCTGGGGTGTCCATGTTGTGTCATGATCCTGGGATCTACGACAGTTCGGCATCACGCCTAGCATCGCTACCAAGCAGTAGTCGACCAGTCGGCTAATCTAATGGACACGTTTCAATGCTAACAACTGAGCTTTTGCTAGCAGCCTTTATGAAACCATGCTAAGGCCTACACATCTACTGAAGCTCTTCACCGTTCAAGCTGGTAACACTGCTGGTCTGGCCATAATTTCATCTCTACTCATCTGTAGAGACAGCCACCAACTACAGGTCGTCCTATAATGTCAAACAGACATCGAATCAGACATAAACAATGAACAACACATCTTATCCCTAACAGGGTACCCCAGCCATAATCTGGAAACACAGAACAAGCTGCTCAAACCAACTTCTCTAGCTATGCTACGCTTCTAGCCGTGGCCTTCAGCTCTGTTTTGGTGCATCAGCCGTTGTGATGGAACTGTTGTCACTGCAGTGGGAGAAGAAGAGATCTAGTTTTACTACGGTGATTTAGTGTCTGTCCTCCTGCCACGGATTCCTGCTTAAATACTGAAAATGCAAGGACAGCGTATTCCAGTCAGTAAGAGATCGTTCTAAATCAGAGACAGGCTTCGTTTACTGGTCTGGATGCAGCGCTGTGTACTGTAATGGCATAAGGTTGGAATCCAGGCTGCAGCTCGGGGCTCGGTTTACTCCAGCCTGTTTCTTTCTGTCTTTATTTGTTTGTTGTTCTGCTTGCATTGTTGCGGCCCGAGGAAACTCTGGCCAACTGTAATGGCTTTTGTTCATCGAACCTATTTATTTTCTTTCGCATTGTTTCATTCATGGCATTGATTCGAGCTGTATTAAATCACTATTAAAACACCATGGAGAATTATAGAATATTTTTTTAATTGAATTAACAAATGATTTATTACAGTGCACATGACACATCACCACAGAATATGATCCAACAGAAGCTTCATTTTTGGGAACAGGGGTTTTGCTTATTTATTGTTATTGTATTATTATCCCTTATTTTATTATTATTTCCTTTATTTTATTATTTTATTATTGTTTTTTAGTATTTTCATTATTTTATTATTTCCCTTATTTTATTATTATTTGTTATTCCTTATTTTATTTTTGACATTTTTATTATTTATTTATTTTTATTTATTTCGTTATTTTTATTTATTTGTTTATTTATTTATTTGTTTGAATGTTTTTTTGTTGTTGTTTGCTAACAGTTAATTATGTACACCACTAAACCAAAACAAAACCCTCTTTAAACCATGTCACTATGCCTGTGAGGGCGTAGAACAGGAGTTGGAGTAATTCAGTCTTTTATTTTTGATAAAGAGGTTGTAGTTCATCATGGACTGCCCTCTGAAAAGACTGGAATGGGAGGTGATTTTTTTCCAGGCTGTTTTTACACTCGAGTTTTATTCGGGACCCAGGACCACTTGCTCTGCGA
Source organism: Prochilodus magdalenae (assembly GCA_024036415.1). Lineage (NCBI taxonomy): Eukaryota > Metazoa > Chordata > Actinopteri > Characiformes > Prochilodontidae > Prochilodus > Prochilodus magdalenae. The sequence continues at coordinate 593,737 of JAMWET010003701.1, read as the reverse complement.
GGTCAGTACGTCTGGTCAAGTGTGAAAGCTGTTTTGGAGCCCAGTTGTGGTCCAGAGAACCTCCGAATGTAATAGTGTGGGGATTGGTCTAGGGGAACCTCCCAGTGGTGCATATGGGTTTGTGTGATTTTGTAAAATGGCTTATTCGTCCTATCATGTGTTCTGTCAGCACTGCTTCCTGCTGGCCTGCATGGCTGAAAACCTTCTCATGCAAGCTGTTGATCCCTCACAGTAAAACGCCCAGCATACGCCAATCACCGCAGTGTTTTGCTGCTTGAGTGTTTGAACCAGATTAACCTCTGTGCTAAAATGTGACATATGGAATTGGACAGCTGATCCACAGTTTGACTGGAAACCAGCAACCATGAGCTGGTGTTGCTCAAGTAGTCGGGACCAGTGTGAAACTGCCTTATGCTAGGCAACAAACCCAAGCACACTGCTGAGAAGAGCCAGATACACAGTGGCTGAGGTTCTCAAAACAATGGATTGACCACCCCAGAGCCTGAACCTCAGCATCGTTCAGTGTTTCCTGGGATGGTTTGATTACTGAGAAGCAGAACATGCAACCAACATCTAAGACTGAACTTTGGTCCATGTGTAGTTTCGTCCTTTGGACACTTGGCTCTCCGTAAACACTGCACCTCACCCCAGCCTAGCTTTGGGCCTAAAGAATAGAGCTTGTTTTAAGGGGGGATGCAAGGGGAAATCAGAAACCACCCCTTGGCATCCCTCCTTTCCCTTGTATTATGCGAGTATCACTTAAGATGTTCATTACACATATTTGAATTCCACCCGCTGCCTTATACCTATCCCCCAACACCTGGTCACCTAAATCCCCAGTAAACTAAATTTAGACCTACCTACAGAACAGAACAGGTCTGGGGCAGCCATGGTGCTGCCTGTGGGGTTTCAGGAGGATGATGGGGTTGGGGGTAGGGGGGGGTTGTGGTTGAAGCAGATCCACTGAACAGTTTGATATTTTTGGAGGAGTGTGGGACCCCCCATTCACCCCCCACATCCTTCTTTCTTCTTTTTCCTTTTTGCTCCGCTCTAAAACCCAAATAACGTGTGTGATGGATGAGCGAGCAGAGGCAACACCTCCCCCATCAATCAGGCTCAACCGGGAGAGAGGACCCCCTCAACGGCCTCTGCGGAGCACACACACACACACACACACATACACGCACACACACACACACACACACGCACACACTAAATGTCCTGCAGAAACTTCTAGCACTGTGCACACAGCCCACCAACGTGTATGTGAGGGTATGCAGGCCGACCTGAGAAGAGAGCAGGTTCTGGACCTGGTCTGGGTTTACGCATTAACCCTCTTCTTCTCCATCATGCCATTTGAGCTGTGATCTGTGTTTGGAGTAGCTCTAAGGAGTGGGTGAAGGTGCTCCTGAACAACACCATAGATGAAATCTACAAGTGCATCCACCTCGCTAGTGTGTTGGGTTGGTGGAAAGGTCACAGCAGATCTTTCCTCCTGCTCGTTAAGTTCACCCGAAGTGCATGAAACACTTCTGCCCTATCAGCAGCACTGAAGTGCAACGGTTGATCAAAGGACAGCGGATATCGTTCTCTACCAGGTACAATCAGCCCTCTTACAGTCAAGGCACAAACAGCTAGACCCAGAAAGAATCACCTGACAGGAGTGAATCTTGCTGGGTAGGTTTGACATAGTGAGATAGGCAAATGATTCAAGTTTCACACTCGGCCGCACATGTGGCTTAAGTAGGACGGGCCTCATCTCTGTACCTGGCTGACCCAACAGCCACGACTGCGGACATTCAGCGAGCAGTGATGTCCTCCATGAGTTGTCCTGTTAGTGTCAGCACCATTGGCAGAAGACTGTACGATGCAGTCGTCAAACACTTGCTGCCTTGTTTTCGCTTGCCCTCTGTCTCCCTCTCTCTTTTCTTTCCCCACTCCCCTTCCTCTCTGAGTTAGGGCAATTGGACATCATTTCATTTCAGATGGGGTTTCTTGAGGGGGAAGGGTTAGGAGGGGGATGGAGTGAGGGTAGTGGTGTGTATGTAGGGATATAGGAGTGTCTGCCTGGTCTGCACGGGTTACATACATACAGACCGTTACACCGACTGTCCTTAACACCACGTCAACGTCACCAAAGACTGCAGTGGTGTCGTACCAGACTGTCATGGAGTGACTCAGAATGGCAGCGGGTCATCTTCAGTGACTAGTCCCGCTTTAGTCTTAGTGGAGACGCCCAACGAATCCGCGTGTGGAGGCACCGTGGTCAGCACCGAGATGGATGGTTTGTTGTCACATGTCACACGTCCAGAAGGCCTGGTGTTACTCCACCTTCACCCCTACCGCACCATCTGCAGGAAGTGTGTGAGGATATTCAAGCTGCATGGGATGGATTATCACAGGGCACCATTAGGAACCTCTACAGCTCCATACCGAGTTAGGCTACTTCTGTATGTGTAGCTCAACAAATATTCCCCATATCAGTCTAAATTTATCATCAGTTATTGATCCTGGTAACCTTTATCCTCCTTCCCAACAGCCCTGCAATCCCACACCTCCTTCTGGGTGCAGCTACTCTTTTGCTGATTAGTATAAAAACGATGTTAGTATTTAACAGATGTGTCAGTCCGTCCCCCTGTGTTAGTGCGAGCGAGTGGAATCAGGTCGCGTCTCCAAGTCACAGGTCAGGGTTTGATTTCATAACCCGTGCGGACCAGGCAGACACACATACACCCCTACATACAAGCATGCATAGGCAAGAACGCACACACCACTACCCCCACACCAGACTCCATCCCCCTCCAACCCCTTCCCCCTCAAGAAACCCCATCTGAAACGAAATTATGTCCAATTGCCATAACTCAGACAGGAAGGGGAGTGGGGAAAGAAAGGAGAGGGGGAGACAGAGGGCAAGCGAAAACAAGGCAGCAAATGGTCCTGGTTAACAGCAGCAGAACAGAGAGATCCTCACAGTCCCGCCAGTGGGGGACTCACACTCTCCTTTATGTGTGTGTGTCTCCACACACGAACCGGCACAAGCAGGCAAATTCCAGGAGAGTGTCGTCATCAGGAGAGAGGCAAGGAAGACAGGGAAGCGGTGCAGTTACAACCTGGTTCTCACAGGGCCAGCTTTGAGGGTAACGTGTTAGACCGTAACACATGACTTGGTGTTACTTATGTGCTGTGTACGTTTGGAGCATAACAACGGTAACCGCACACAATGCATTTAAAACATTCCTCTATACTGATCCCCTGGTTTCATGCTTGGATGTGATGTGTGGGTGTGTTGCCTTTGACTTTGAGTGAAAGACGCAGCATGAAAACTCAGAAAGCAGTCTGTCACAGCATCATGCTAATATGAAACGGATGGGTAAAGACCCCCGTACAGAAGAAGAGGGGCCCAGATTCACCTTGTGTGTTTAAGGTGGTAGTAACTTCAGGCTCCTGCAGATGGCGCTGCACAAGGATGATGGGGCTATAAATACCTGTGGGGTGTGAGTGACGGGATCCATAGATTGGGAAGAGGTGCTACAGTGCAGGGAATGTCTCGTTCCATGTGTGGAAAATGGCTCCAGAGCAGATGTTAATGATTGGCTGAAAGGAGTGGCTGTATTTGGGCGTGAATAAAAGACCATAGTGTGAAGGAAGTAGCTAATGGACCAGACTGTAGTCCATCTGTATCTCTGTATACTTTGTTATCCTGTTCTTTAATGGTCAGGACCCCCACAGGACCACCACAGAGCAGGTATGATGTGGGTGGTGGATCATTCCCAGCGCTACAGTGACACTGACACCACTGGTGGTGGTTTGTTAGTGTGTGTTGTGCTGGTGTGAGTGGATCATACACAGCAGTGCTGCTGGACACCTCAGTGTCACTGCTGGACTGATAATCGTCCACCAACCAAAACTATCCAGCCAACAGCGTCCTGTGGGCAACAGCCTGTGGGCAGCAGCCTGTGGGCAGCGTCCTGTGGGCAGCGTCCTGTGGGCAGCAACCTGTGGGCAGCGTCCTGTGTCCACTGATGAAGGACTAGAGGGTGACCAACACTGCACTGTGCAGCAGCAGATGAGTTATCCCCTCTGACTGTCCATCTACAAGGTGGAGCAGCAAGGTAGGAGTGTCTAATAAAGTGGACAGTGAGTGGACACAGTGTCTCAACACTCCAGCAGCACTGCTGTGTCCGATCCACTCACACCAGCACCACACACACTAACACACCACCACCACGTCAGTGTCACTGCAGTGCTGAGAATGATCCACCACCCACATCATATCTGCTCTGTGGTGGTCCTGTGGGGGTCCTGACCATTCAGGAACAGGGTAATACTGTATACAGAGAAACAGATGGACTGTAAAAGATGAACAGTAGCTGTGTGTTGTGTGGAGGATGTGCTCTTTGTCATTTGACCAGAGCAACGTTTTGCATGTGCCTGCACAGACAAGACACGTTACCCCCCACACACACAAACACACACACACACACACACACACACACACACACACACACACAAACACACACACACACACTACCAGATCCACATTTGAATAGGTGTGTACACTAGAAGGTGGGTTTTCTTACTACTGCTAAGTTCCTCACCTTTTTTCATTGTTCTACTTCGACATGTTCACAAACAAACCACAGACCTCCAACACGTGGTCCTTAGATGCACTCAGGCAAGACCCCTGTCGACTAAAATAAGAGGCGATATCATGACGAGGAAGGAGCGCAAACAAACAAACGGATCCATGAAACCAAAACCGCATCGAGTACCAGGCTCAAGCGGCCCAAAAGCAGAACAGCCCTGATGGAAAAGAATGTTCAATAACTGTTTCCATGGCTCACGGTGATCCAAACGGTCAGGCTATTAGAGACCACAGAGAACAGAGGAGGCCTTTGAGCCATGAAAATAGACGCTCTGAAGGTGAACTTTCCTTCTCCAGAAAGTGGCAGCAGTACAATGACCTTAAGAGGCACTTTGGGCCAAGTTCTCGGGTTGGCATCTGCGTGATAGTGCATGGCGTCTTCATAAGGAATCCTCCACAGAAGCTGGCCAGGGGGCACTAGCTGTTTGGGAAGCAGTGGCCGAGGGTTTCTCTGACCCCGATGGGAGTGTGTAGTGGGAGCAGAGGGAGATATTAATAGGAGTTGAGAAGGAAAGAGGGGCGATGGTTAAGCTGTGCTTCCCATGTGCCGTGCATCTTCTGTCCGCCAGGTTCCACCACCTATTATACCGTACTCGCTTATAACTGCTCGCTGCATATGTGGATTTATAGCTGCATTGGAATCAATGAAAACTGTATAATGTCAAAACATACAAATATACAAATATATATTTACTTTATTACTACAAACGCACACAAATTCTACAAACAAGAAGAAACAAAGTCGGAAGAAGTGAGGGGTTAGGCCACTTTGGGCAGCCCTGCCATGAAAGAACAACTATTGGAACCCTATAGAACCTTTTAGTAAGTGGTTCATGTAAATGGGCTGAGATGCTGATAATAAATATCATATAATAAAAATATTAAAATCAAGAAAAAAAGTAAAGTATAAGGATCTTCTGCTAAACGGCTCATTAAAGAACCAATGAAAACCTTAAAAAAAAAAAAACATTGGCTGGAGAACTTTGGACTGGTCCATCATGGAGGAACAACTGCTGAATCCCTAAAGAACCCAATAAACGGTTCCTTAGAAGAACATTTCAATTATTATGTATAAATGTATGTATATGTAAGATGTCTGATTATATGGAATGTTTATAGACCATGAACGCCCTTGGAGAGAGAGCGGGAGAAATAGATGGATGGATGGATGGATGGATGAATGGATGGATGGATAGATAGATAGATAGATAGGTAGATAGATAGATAGATAGATAGATAGATAGATAGATAGATAGATAGATAGACAGACAAGACAGATAGACCGACAGACCGACAGACAGACAGACAGATAGACAGACAGACCGACAGACAGACAGAAAGATAGATAGATAGACAGACCGACAGAGAGACAGAAAGATAGATAGATAGATAGATAGATAGATGATAGACAGACAGACAGACAGAAAGATAGATAGATAGATAGATAGATAGATAGATAGATAGATAGATAGATAGATAGATAGATAGATAGATTGATTGATTGATGATAGACAGACAGACAGACAGACAGACAGAAAGATAGATAGACAGACAGACAGACAGAAAGATAGACAGACAGACAGACAGACAGACAGACAGACAGACAGAAAGATAGATAGATAGATAGATAGATAGATAGATAGATAGATAGATAGATAGATAGATAGATAGATAGATAGATAGATAGATAGATGGCTCTGTGGTCCAGAGTTATATATATATATATATATGCCACACAGATTTGCTCAGATTAATGACTACAGCACATTAAAGGTAAACGTCTGCGTTCCCGCTCCTTAATAAAACAATACACGGCCGTCGTGAGAATGATCAGCATGGTCAGGGTGAGGTGTGCTGCAGCAGGTGACATGCACCGAGAGACGGCGGACAGATGCAGCAGTTTTCCATTTGTTGTGAAACATTCCTGCGGAAGGTTCTGGATTCAAGAGCAGCCTTCCTCTCGAGCCTGTGTGGTATTTATCCCCAGCTGAGCTCCAGATACACAGAGAGAGATGCAAACTTTCCCAAGGATGCCATCCAACCACAACACCGCCTGCCCTGCTTTATTACAGCATGTCTTACTGCCTCTATAACTGCATGTATTACTGCCCTAAATAATGTCAGTATTACTGCCTCTAGTACTGCATGTCTTACTGCCTCTATAACTGCCTGTATTACTGCCCCAAATAATGTCAGTATTACTGCCTCTAGTACTGCATGTCTTACTGCCTCTATAACTGCCTGTATTACTGCCCCAAATAATGTCAGTATTAATGCCTCTAGTACTGCATGTCTTTCTGCCTCTGTAACTGCCTGTATTACTGCCCCAAATAATGTCAGTATTACTGCTTCTAGTACCGCATGTCTTACTGCCTCTATAACTGCCTGTATTACTGCCCCAAATAATGTCAGTATTACTGCTTCTAGTACCGCATGTCTTACTGCCTCTATAACTGCCTGTATTACTGCCCTAAATAATGTCAGTATTACTGCCTCTAGTACTGCATGTCTTACTGCCTCTATAACTGCCTGTATTACTGCCCCAAATAATGTCAGTATTACTGCCTCTAGTACTGCATGTCTTACTGCCTCTATAACTGCCTGTATTACTGCCCCAAGTAATGTCAGTATTAATGCCTCTAGTACTGCATGTCTTTCTGCCTCTGTAACTGCCTGTATTACTGCCCTAAGTAATACCTGTATTTATGCCTGTACGAAACCCTGTATTACCGCCCCAATACTGCCTCTATAACTGCCTCTACTACTGTATGTATTACTCCCTCTAGTGATGTATCTAATACTGCCTGAATAATGTATTATAGCCTACATTGAATTATAATGTATTATAGCCTCTTAATGTATTATAGTTACATTAAGTACTTTATGTATTACTGCCTCTATAACTGCCTGTATTACTGTATGTATTACCACATCTATAACTGCCTATATTACTGTATGTATTACCACATCTATAACTGCCTGTATTACTGCCGCTAGTACTGCCTGTATAACTGCCACTTGTACTGGATGTATAACTGCCTCTATAACTGCCTCTAGTACTGTATGTATTACCACCTCTATAACTTCCTGTATTACTGCTTATATTAACTTCCTGTATTACCGCCCTTATAACAGCATTTATTACCACCTTTATAACAGCATGTTATGCTCATGCCCATGTTCATGCCCATGTTGGCCTGTATAAGGTATTAATCTCTAGCACAGCTGTTTTACTGCCTCTTGTACTGTATGTATAACTGCCTCTATAACTGCCTATATTACTGCCTCTAGTACTCTATGTATTACCACCTCTATAACTGCCTGTATTACTGCCTCTATAACAGCATGTATTACTGCCCCAAATAATGTCAGTATTACTGCCTCTACTACTGCATGTATTACTGCCTCTATAACAGCATGTATTACTGCCCCTTGTTGGCCTGTATACGGTATTCATCTCTAGTACTGCCTCTATTACTGCGTTATAAGAATCCCACCATTTCTCTCTCTGTATTACACTATTTCTCCTCCCTGCAGCAGTGTCACTGTTTCTCTCGCTATCCCTTCCTCTCCTACTCACACTCTCTTGCTGTTTCTCTGTCTGATCTTGTTCATCCCTCCATCTCTCTTTCTACTTCTTACTCACTTCCTCTCATCGTCTCACTCTCTCACTTTTCTTTATCCCTCCATCTCCCTCCCTCTCTTACTCTCTCTATCACTTTCTATCACTATCTCAATTACTTTCGTAGAATTCCTCATGTAAATGTGATGGAAATCATTTTCCGTATGCATATGGAACGTATGTATCACACACACAGAGGTCCATCACAACATCCTGGTCTGAAAGCTCTAGTAAGCCAGCACCATTTCATACGACTTACATAATGAATCTATGTCCTCCCACCGCTAGGAGGTGACAATCCATCAAAGCACTGGGCTCTAAGCGAGTCTTCGCAGCTCCTTTCGAACCATCCCTCATAGAAAGTGTCATATTCAAATTCTCCCTCAGACTGATTTCGGTTTCTGTCATGTCTAGCTTGGCCAAGTCCAAATATGTCACCAATGTTCCTAAAAACCAGAGTTTTACTGGCAGGGAATCTATATATATCCTTTGTGTGACCTCCAGTCCACCTTAGAGTAGAGTCTTTGGTCTCACAGTCATGACTCAACCCAAGAAGGGCTTGAAAATTGGCCGGTGGCTCAAATCAGATGTGTCAGCCCTGGGAAAACACCTTCATACGGTGGCCTCAACCATCATTCCCATGATTCCCATGTCCCTTATCACCACACACAAGCGTTCACATTCTGATTTGACATGTTCAGCAAATGATAATTTACTGAGTGGATAATTTTACATGTGTGGAAAAGAACGAGACCCTATCTTCCTCGATGTGTCCTGATGAGGTATGGTTTATCCTAGAAGAGCTTGACCATGGGAACATAAAGACCCTGAAAATAAAGGGCCCTTGGAACATATGACCCTGAGAACATAGGGCCCTGAGAACACAGCACACTGATTACGTAGGACCCTGGGAAGATGGGGCCTTGAGAACACAGGTGCCTGTGAACCTAGGTTACCTAGGTGATCAATAAGAGCCTGTGTATATAGGATGGTGGGAACGAAGAACCTTTGAAACAGGAACATACAACACTAAGTAAAGAGGACTATGAGGATTTAGAACTGGAGAACACAGTAAAACCGAGAACATAGTACCTCAGGAACACATGGCACTTATTAGGTGAGACCCTGGGAACAAAGGACCCTATAAATAGAGGACTCAGGGAACACATGGCACTGAAAACAAAGGGTCCCTAATACAGGTCCCTAAGAACCTGGGGGACTGGATTACATCGAATCCTGCTGGACATAGGACACTGAGGACCCTAAGATACTGATTACGTAGGACCCCTGGAACGCTGGGAGTAAAGGACCCTGTGACAGAGTGCTCTAACAAGCTAGCCTACTACGTAGGACCCTTGGTAACATCGGGTCTACTCAGCAGTTGGACATGTGCAAGACTGAAGATGGTTGTGCAAGTACAGATGCAGCTCTACCCTATGCAGCATTAGTGCAGTGTGAGGAGGTGATAGAGGTTTTTACTCTTCTCTACGCCTGTGGTATAACACAGTCGCTGCCCTTGGTCATTGTCCTCAAGCATCAATAGAGCGGTAACACACTGCAAGGAGACAAAGAAGCCACTTGGCTAACCAGGACCCATCGGTATGAAGTGTTTCAGCTGAAGAGAGATGAGAGACAGCTTGCAGAAGTTTCCCCTGGCTGATGAATTCCCCTGGTAAGACTCAGCGGTGGGAGAGAGGCACAGATAATACACCTCTGTTTGATACATTACCGTAAAACTACATCTTGAAAGTGAAAAAGGAAAAAAAAAAAAACACGGCTCTCAGTACTGAAATAAGAAGCCCTGTCTTACGTTTCTAAGACGGTGAAAGAGACTAGGTAGAATTACGTGCTGCTGCTGCTACAGTCACATTATTGGGAACAGCTAAACCACTACACACTTGCTTGATGTCGTGAGCTTTAAAACAGGGAGGGTTTAAGGTTCATGGTTTATCATGTGGCCTGAGGTCGTTTTAGAAGGAGCACTCGCTCCACTTTGGTGGTCATTCTCAACCGACTAATCAAAATCATACATGTTTAATCCAGATAATAATTAAATAAATAATATTCCCATCTATTTGAATATCCACACCCTTTCCTAATCAGTACACTAGCAGCTACATTCCTACGTTCCACCGGTTCCATACGTCATAGGCCACTATCCCCGGAGACTCTTTGGTATTTAAGCTGCATTGAGCTCCCACAAAGTGCATCAGTAAGCTAGGGCAGCTGGTTACATAACAGCAACCCCTTGGGACCCAATATTGTCCACTGTGGCTGCGTTGTGCCTAGTCCAGGGCAAGGGACAGAAGGAGCCTCAGAACTGTCCAATCTCTCTCCCCCTCACCCCCTCTCCCATTCTCCCTCTCTTCACAATGGGAGCCTTCACTTAAGATACAGCTTGCCTTCACCCATGCTTCCTGCCCATGCCTGGGGTCGCTATATTTCTTGTCAGCTATAAAAAAAAGGATTCCAATGGATTTGTTGCAAACTCAAGAGATGGCCCTGCATCTGGCCAGCAGGGGTCCGGCAGGGCTGGGGCCTAGAGCACAAAGCTGGGCTCAGTGCGGCTTCCTTCGAAACTGGCACCTGCAGGAATCAAGCAGGGATCCAGACCCTGTACGGGTGCTGTAACACAGAGTCTCAGTGTGGGGCCACGACCATAAATTCTGTGAGGATGTCGGAGGAACTGAAGGCACAGTGATGCTGATTAGTTCTATACACTGAGTGGATAGGAAGACATTATCTGGTGCAGCCCGGACGAGGATGGCTTACTCTCCTCTCTGTGTTAGGGAAGATCTGGCAGAGATGTTCACAAGTCAAGTCTCTGGGGTCCAAGCCCGATTCAAGGCTTGAGTCTCTTGGGGGTAAGCCTGATTCGAAATATGAGTCTTCTTGGGTGTAAGCCCAAATCAAGACTTAAGCCTTCTGGATGTGACCCCGACTCAAGACTCAAGCCTTCTGGATGTGACCCCAATTAAAGGCTCAAGCCTTCTGGGGTGTGAGACCGATTGACCGCTAAAGCCTTCTGGGGTGTAAGCCCGATTGAAGGCTCAAGCCTTCTGGGGTGTGAGCCTGATTCACGGCTCAAGCCTTCTGGGGTGTGACCCCAATTCAAGGCTCAAGCCTTCTGGGGTGTAAGCCCGATTCGAAACTCAAGCCTTCTGGATGTGACCCCAATTCAAGACTAAAGCCTTCTGGATGTGAACCCGATTCAAGACTCAAGCCTTCTAGATGTGACCCCAATTCAAGACTAAAGCCTTCTGGATGTGAACCCGATTCAAGACTCAAGCCTTCTAGATGTGACCCCAATTCAAGGCTCAAGCCTTCTGGATGTGACCCCAATTCAAGACTAAAGCCTTCTGGATGTGAACCCTATTCAAGACTCAAGCCTTCTAGATGTGACCCCAATTCAAGGCTCAAGCCTTCTGGGGTGTGAAACCAGTTGACCGCTCAAGCCTTCTGGGGTGTAAGCCCGATTGAAGGCTCAAGCTTTCTGGGGTGTGAGTCTGATTCACGCCTCAAGCCTTCTAGATGTGACCCCAATTAAAGGCTCAAGCCTTCTAGATGTGACCCCGATTCAAGGCTTAAGCCTTCTGGGGTGTGACCCCGTTTCAAGGCTTGAGTCTCCGGGGTGCCAGTCCGAGGGCGAGTCCAAGTCCGAGTCACGGCTGCGGAGCAAGTCAGAATGAAGTCTCTGAGGTCTGAGTCCCCAAAGTCATGGCTTGAGTCTTCTGGTGCTTTATTCGTTAGCTGCCTGAAAATTTCCAGTCCTAATTTACTCTCATATAAGTTTCAGGTCCAAGTTAAGTTGTGAGTCAGTCAATTTAAAAATGATTTGAGTCTGAGTTGTCAGCTCCAATCTGGGGCCGTGCTTCTGGGAAGGCTGTGTTGTGACGTCTTTTGTAAAAGCGCTAAACAAATAAATAAATGTACACAGCATGTAAAAACCCCCAGCAGGTCTTCTGTACCTGACACCCATCATACCACGTCACACAGAACAACCACCCAAGTAATATATGGCACTTCAAGGATTTTCCATTGATGACTGAGGAGGGAGGGGGCTGATGAATTGTTCATCAACACATGAGTACCAGTCTGCCACACTACAAAATAAAAGTCCAAGTGTGGAAGCCAGACAGGGCGTGCCTAAAAATGTCCACTCCGTGTTTTTGTGGCTATTAGCAACCATGCCGAACCTCTACTGACCAGCCATTCTCTTTTCATCTGCAGGTGAAAAACTGCATCAGGCCAACACAACAGATGGACAAACTGTTTCGGGTTCAACCGGTGCCATACACACAGCTGCTGGGTGGCCGGTTTGAAAGATGGTTGGGCAAAAGCAGGTGATGTGGCGACAAAACAAGAGTAGAGACACACATGAGTAGTAAACTGCCATACGCAGACATGTGCGAGCTGCCAGGCGAGCTTTAAATAGGCTCAGAGTCTCAGAATTCCCCTAAAATTCAGAGCCTCAGGCAAATAAACGCAGAGAAGGAAGTAAAGAAAAAAAACACGTACTCAAATGCACACAAAAATAATCATTTGCATAATGGGCTGCACGCCTGTTGAGCATAAGATAATAATGGGTGAGCAACAGGCGCTGCACTGGCCTTGGTTCAGTATGGCTCAAACTTACTCTGGGACGAATTCGGGTTAATCGAATTGAGCGCAACACCAACAAAAACTCCCAACGTCAAACGGGGCACTACGGTTAGACAGCAAGTAGTCGTTCAGTTTGCTTTGTCTTGGACATTTTCAACCCGATCGCCGTTTCAGAACCAGAACCAACCCGACCCATATCTGAACGATCTATCCAGGCCGGAATCCAATAGGAATAGAAATTAATTCCGAATGTTTCTGATCTGAAGAAAGAAAATACTCGTTTTCCTTATCAAACTCGCAATCTGCAATGTTTAGCCTTTCCATAATTACAGGAATGTCTGGAAATGTTATCGTTAAATAAACACCGACTACCTGCTGGCCCGACTGTCTGAGCATCTCCTCTGCATGTGAAGAGAAGTCATATGAACAGCTCAGCCACCGAACTGGACTCACCCCGGCGGCAGCGCATCGTCAGGTCTGCAGAGAAGGCCGCTAAAGTTAAACTGCCCACACTCTGGATTCAGCTAAAGCGCCAGCCTAAGGGGGAGATGCTGGAACGGGTGATGGGATGGATCCATCACATCACCTGTTCCAGCATCTTTCCTCAGGCTGGAGCTTTAACTAAAGGGGATCAAGACAACCAGGCTACAGAGAGGCTTCTTCCCACACGCCATCACACTCAGGAACAGCTGAACGTAACAAAGCAGATTACAGATCTACACCCCTCTGATTATACAATCCATACTCGGGTCATGTCCCTGTCATCAGACATCACTCCATCCCTGGTACCGAATGTCTCAGGCTGGTGCTTCTAATATGCCTTAAGTTGATTTGCCCCTACGTCCTGACTGCTGCACTCAGCACTGTAGTACACATATACAACTCCGCCCAATGTAAGGTTTACAGGTATGTAAGGTTATGTGTGTGTGTGTGTGTGTGTGTGTAAGTGTGTGTGAACTGGTGTGTGTGTTTTTTTTCATCCCTCTAGAACCTTTGAAAAGTCGGTCCCCACAAGTTATTCCCAGTCTGACATGGAATCAAGTATGTGTGTGTGTGTGTGTTTGTGTGTGTGCGTGTGTTTGTACTGCTATGTTTGTATGTGTATGTGTGTTAGAGAGTGTGTGTGTGTGTGTGTGTGTGTGTGTTAGTGTGTGTGTACTGCTGTGTGTTTGTATGTGTATGTGTGTTAGAGTGTGTGTGTGTGTGTGTGTTAGTATGTGTATGTGTGTTAGAGTGTGTGTGTGTGTGTGTGTGTATGCGTGTGTGTGTGTGTATGCGTGCGTGTGTGTGTGTGTGTGTGTGTGTGTACTGCTGTGTGTTTGTATGTGTGTTAGAGTGTGTGTGTGTTAGTGTGTGTGTTTGTATGTGTATGTGTGTTAGAGTGTGTGTGTGTTAGTTTGTGTATGTGTGTTAGAGTGTGTGTGTGTTAGTATGTGTATGTGTGTTAGAGTGTGTATGTGTGTGTGTGTATGCGTGTGTGTGTGTGTGTGTGTGTGTGTGTTAGTGTGTGTGTTTGTATGTGTATGTGTGTTAGAGTGTGTGTGTGTGTGTGTGTGTGTTAGTGTGTGTTTGTATGTGTATGTGTGTTAGAGTGTGTGTGTGTTAGAGTGTGTATGTGTGTGTGTGTGTATGCGTGTGTGTGTGTGTGTTAGTGTGTGTATGTGTATGTGTGTTAGAGTGTGTGTGTGTGTGTGTTAGTGTGTGTGTTTGTATGTGTATGTGTGTTAGAGTGTGTGTGTGTTAGAGTGTGTGTGTGTGTGTGTGTGTGTGAACTGGTGTGTGTCTGTTTTTTCATCCCTCTAGAACCTTTGAAGGTCCCCACAAGTGATGTTCAGAAAGATGGTCCCTGTCCGACATGGGAACTAGTTTGTGTGTGTGTGTGTGTGTGTACTGGCAAGTGACTGATCATTTTTCATGCCACTGGAACCTTTGAAAAGTCGGTCCCCACAAGTGACGTTCAGAAAGTTATTCCCAGTCTGACATGGAATCCAGTATGTGTGTGCGTGTATGTGTTTTCCTTGTATGTGTGAAAATACTTGTCCAATAAAGTTTGATTCTGAATCTGAATACACCATTATTCTTACTATTACCGATCAGACCCCACTCGTGCCCTCACACGGTGGTCAACAGCTAGTAATGACCATTGAAGGATCCTTACACAGCGTTCAGCCTGCTCTTCTCAGTAAATAAAGCTTAACACTTAACCATGCACTAAACTGTAATCCATGCGTCAACAGGTAGCGGTTTGCAACCAAATTCTGCTCCTCCACCGTTCGCACCTACGACGGATTAAAAAAACCAAAAATTAAAAACCCTCTATACCACATGAAGGGCTGCCTGGCACAAGAGATTCTGAGAAAAACGCTCGCTTCCCCTCCGTAATCAAACAGATGATTGCACCGTGGCATCAAAAGAAAGGATCCTGTTTTCTCTCTCTCTTTCTCTCTCTCTCTCTCTCTCTCTCTCTCTCTCTCTCTGCTTTTAATTGTTGTTTCGAGTAGGTGTTTGTGTATGAGCTTGGCTGGAGCGCGGCACGGCGCGCTTCATCAGGCTGGAAATATGATGTGGTGAGCAGCACGGCGGCGGCCCAGTGCATATGGAGCTGCTGTCTACGTAGAGATGCTGTCTGATGTGCATTCAAAAACCACAGCGGCACACAGAGCTTCATTATACACACACACGCCCTGCCAGGGAGGAGCACACACACACACACACACACTGAAGCAGGCTGTTCCAGAGACCTCCAGAGCCGGTGGGAGCAGGCAGGGCTTAAAAAAAAAAAGCAAACACATGAGACAAATCGCACATTAACGGGCTCGATAACTTCATAGCCCTGCGAGGAATACGCTCCCCAGACAAAACGGGAGTCCCCTCTGTGAAGCTCTGGCTAGTTCTGATTATGTGGAAATGGGTTCTTTGGTTGAGGTGACAGTAAAGCTGAAGCTGCTGGACACCCAGGTTTTGCCCTTTGCTCCTCATCTAACCATAATAGCAATATTCCTTATATAATATTCCATATATAATAATATTCCTAGCCCAGTATTCCAAGATGACCATTCTTGCATTCCCAGGGCTGTAAATTTGTCGCTGTCCAATGAAAAATATGGCTCTCCATTTATTCTCTATTCTTAGGTTTAATTTTTTTATTATTTCAACACAGCAGCTGCTGTTTACACCGCATGGACATGCCATGAGGAATGGACCAACTTGGCCCGAATCTGCTCAGAGAAAAGTCGCTACCGTTTGTATAAGCTGAACTGCCACCCATTTGAAACTCAGCTGCAGCTTTTGCAAACAAGTTTCATGAGCAAGTTTCATAAAACAGTCGATCAAAACTCCGATAACACGTCACGTGATCATAGCAACCCATTTTACCAGATCACTGGGCAATGAGATCAACCAAAAGGCTAGTAGTTTCTCAGTTTGTCAGTTTACCCAGAGCTAGCGGTTACTTAGCCAGCTAACAGCCATTTCCACAGCTGTAGCTGCTTTACTAGAAGCTGCTGGAACTACTTCTTCTTCTTCAGACATTACAAATATCAAAAACACACACTAGCCGTATCACCACCCTCAACCAAACAGCTGCTGTAAGTAACAGTAGGGGAGGACAGGAGCGTGTCATGGTCTCTTGAGGCACCTGGGCACAAGTGTCTTTGGAGCCCCCCAGACAATAACACAAAAATAAGCTAGAGCTGAACATACGACCAGCAAGAAAATAAAAAAAACAGGGAATGGATATGAAGAAGCTCAACACTTAGTGGACCGTTCACTTCATTTTTGTTTTTTTTGGGTCTTAATATTTGAAATATGGCACCAGGTTTATCACTGGCTACATATTTAGGGTCTATTTGTTCATCAAACTCTTACAGCCACAGTATAGGCTCCCCAGTCTTTGAGCCCCAAGGTCCCTGACACACAGACGCCCCTAAGCACTGGCCCCATAGACCCGGTCAGTAGTCGGTTTCTCCTATAAGGTACTGAAACTACTTTTTTTGGAAGCAGAAACTGCGAGCGCTGAAAAGATTATTCTTACTATACCTGTATCGCTCCGCTAACCAGCTGCTGCTACATAACCGCAGTAGCCACTGTACTGTAAGGTGCTGGATGATGAATGCTGAATATGGTGAACATTTGCTTTTGATGTTTTACCATACCTGCACCGTTTCACTAACCGCCACATTCGCGTCACTGGAAGCTGCCGGAACTACTTTTTCAGCTGAAGAAATTCTTAACGTTAAAAACCAAACCAACCAAAAAAACACCTACTGTAAGTTAACAGTAAAGGAGGACAAGCACATATCATGGCCTCTCGAGCACTTGGACACAGGTGTCCTTGGAGCCCCCAAAGCCCCCACAAGCCCCATATTGTGATAATAGCTCAGATACACCCGATATGTTTGACCAGTTAATGCGGATTAGCCCATCACTCAATGCACAGTCAATTTCTACTGCATGTTTTTTTTTATTTGGGGTTTTAAAGTTTTAAACATTGCATCAGCCTCGTTATACCCACATATTCAAGGGCTATATGTTAATCTAACTGACCACCACAGTCACATCACTAGAAGCTGGCGGAACTACTTTTTCAGATGAAGAAATCATGAATGTTAAAAAACCAAACCAACCAAAAAAACACCTACTGTAAGTTAACACTAAAGGAAGACAAGCACATATGATGCCCTCTCGAGCACATGGACACAATAATAATAATAACTAGAAAAGTGCATTTCCTGAAGGAAACGCGGGATGATTGCGCAGCTTGCTGAGTGAGGAACGAGGGATGAATAAACGAGTGTGGGTCGGTATGACTGTGGATTAGCGCTTGGGGGCCTGCCCTTAGTGAGTACATGAAGTTTGGTGGCTCTCGGGCGAAAGGAAACATTACTGCTTGGTTTGGGCCGAAAATGACTGGGACTCTATGGGAGGAACGAGGGATGAATAAATGACAGATAGACGAGTGTGGGTCAGTATGGCTGTGCACTAGTGCTTGAGAACCTGCCCTTAGTGTGTATGTGAAGTTTCGTGCCTCTTGGGCGAAGGAAACTGCCGGCTTTGTGTGGATCCAAAAATGACTGGGACTCTATAGGAGGAACGAGGGATGAATAAACGAGTGCGGGTCGGTATGACTGTGGATTAGTGCTTGGGGGCCTGCCCTTAGTGAGTACATAAAGTTTGGTGGCTCTCGGACGAACGCAAAAAATTCTGCTTGGTCTGGGCCGAAAATGACTGGGACTCTATGGGAGGAACGCAGGATGAATAAACGACAGAGAGACGAGTGTGGGTCAGTATGGCTGTGCACTATGCTTGAGGACCTGCCCTTAGTGTATGTAAAGTTTCGTGCCTCTCGGGCGAAGGAAACTGCCGGCTTTGTGTGGATCCAAAAATGACTGGGACTCCATGGGAGGAACGAGGGATGCGACAAAAAAAAAAGAAGAAGCGGACGAGTGTAGGTCTATCCATCACCGAATGCTTGCTTGGGGCTTCGCTTTGCAATGCGCAACCATAATAATAATGGGTTACACTTCTACAGCGCCCTTCACATACCCAAGAACGCTCTACAAACTCAAAATAAACAAATAAATAAACGAAAAATTAATCATTAATCCCCCATATTATACCCCACATGATCAAGGGCTATTCGTTCATCTAACGGACCACCACAGTCACATCAGTGCAAGCTTACGGATCTACTTTTTCACCAGAAGAAACTTCCAACAATGACACATATTTTGCTTTTTCAACAGCCCACCATTCACCTTCTGCTAAATACTGGATTTACTTTTTGGATATAGAAGTACTGGTAACACTTCCTGTGAATCCAGCATTCGTAATGCACTATGAACGCATTATGAGCCCTTATAGAGCATTCAGAACACTACTTGCCATAAGCTTGTTTAATGTCTCTTATGTAGTTATAATGACATACATAATACCTAATACTGCAGGTGTGCAACTTTATAATGGCAGGTTTCATAACACCTTATAACACCTGTAATATCTCATAGAGCATTATAAGTGCTCATTGCAGGCTATGAGAAGTGAGACTCTGGTAATACGGGACATACAGTGTGAAGACGCTGCTCTGCTTTTTTAGGACAAAGCCATAGCTGGCCTGGTAACGGCATTCATGCTCTTATGAGCTTGCATTATAATGCATTATGAAGCCTGACATTATAAAATTGCATACTCCCGTTATATAAATTGTTATGCCTGTGATTATAACTAGTTGTAAGTGGTCATACAAGCTTATGCCTGGCATTATAAGGCATTACGTATGCCATATAACATCTTATAAGTGCGTTTAGATAGCATTATGAACACAGGAGTCATAGGAAGTGCCCCCATTAATATTTCATTGTCTGTAATGAGCACAGATTTTTAACAATGCCTGGTGCCACATTGTGCTTCTTTGTGTTGTACAAAGGTCACAGGTTAAGCCTCCCATGTTGCAGCGCTTGAATGAATCTAGCTGTAAAAGTGGCGGTGCAGTTATCGTGTATTCATTTCAATGGGGCTAATATAATAGTCCTGCCTTTACACCATCCTGAAAACGGACTCAATTCCGTAAATAGATAACTGGAATAACTAAAGCACGTGTAACTGGCTCCTTCCCATTGTTGCGTCCATGACAGGAAGCAGTCCGGTTCTTAGGTTTCTGGATTATTGTCGAGCCTTCTTCTCTGCGTGTGTGACAGCAACTGCTTGATTGTACACGTTTGACACAAATAATGGCACCTGACTGCGGAGAAGGAGACGGCTCTTCAGGTTACACGGATTATCCTCTTCTCACAGGCTCTTGGGCACCGCGTTCCCAAACACTGATACCCTCTGAGAGGATCCGGCGAGTGCGGGGCTGAATGTCCGCAAAGAAAAGGAAATCGAGAGCAAAACGTGAGTTTATGTTTCCTCCTGATCAACAACAAGTAACGTGTATCCACCGCACTTGGCTAAAATACAGGCTGTGCGACCACAACAATTGCTTCGCCCCCTAAAGCTTTCCGAGACAAAAGTGGCTCTGGTATGGAAGGTGGCCAGGGGAGCCTCCTGCGCCTGCAGAGGTGCAGTATTAAATTTGGCTCTTTGTGCACGGGGATTTCCAGGCCGTGAAACAGTGAGATGGATGGGAATGTGCAGGACTGCTGCTGTCCCTGTGTGGGAAAACCTCCCTCTCTCCTTCTCTCTCTGCCTCTCTCACTCCCTCGCTCCCTCACTCTCTCGCTCTCTCTCTCACTTCCTCGCTCCCTCTCTCTCGCTGCCTCTCTCACTCTCTCACTCTCGCTCCCTCTCTTTCTCTCTGCCTCTCTCACTCCCTCGCTCTCTCTCTCACTCTCTCTCGCTCCCTCTCTTTCTCTCTCTCTCTCTCCCTATCTATCTCTCTTTCTCTCTCTCACTCCCTCTCTCTCTCTCCCTCTCCCTCTCCCTCTCCCTCTCTCCCTCTCTCCCCTCTCTCTCCCTCTCTCTCTCTACCTCTCCCTCTTTTTCTCTTGCCCTCTCTCCCTCTTTCCCTCTCTTTCTCTCTCTCTCTCGCTCGCTCTCTCTCTCTCTCTCCTTCAACTCTCAAATTCAAAGTCTCTCTTTTGGAATTGAGAGAACAGATACAGGTGGCTCGTCACATTCTTCCGGAGCGACAGCAAGACGTTTTTTCCTGTCCTGGGATCCTAATGCATTCTCTCTCTCTTTCTTTTTTTTCCATGTGTTTCTCTCTATCTCCCTCCCTCCCTCTCTCTCCCTCTCTCTCTCTCTCTCTCTCTCTCTCTCCCTGATCAGAGTGGATCTTTGTATGAGCTGTGTTCAGGATGAGTGGCTAGCTTTCTCTCTGATAGGTATGCACATAGTCTATAATTCACTGCCCCCCAGACAGGGCCATTAAAGGGCAGTTCCACCCGTTTCTGTAAATTCTACACGTCTGTATAATCCAGTAAGATCCAGACATGAACCAAGTCATTCAGAGTTACTTGCTGTGAAACGGAGCAGCACATGCCAGCTCTTATTGCTTTACAGTGGTGGTGATGGGAACCAGGGGTCATCCTGTGTACACCACAGATTTATTTACTATCCAGACCACCAGTGAACCCACAGGAGTCGTCTGAGTTTCAAAAGGTATTATTAATAATCAATAAAATAAAAGGAGAATAAAAGGAGCTTTCTGTGGGGAATTATTTTAGCCCAAATCCCCTCCATGTGCCACTCAATGCAGAACATCAACTAAATTGGCTTGAAATCTGTTTCTGAACTGAACATTTTTAAATGCTGACCCGTATGCAGTGCTAAACACTGTACGTTCATTCAATAATATATCTTTTTTTTTCTTTTCAATTTTAACATAAAAAAAATATATTCTCTGGTCCGGTAAAGTCACTTTTTTTATTTCGCTGCTCCATTTGATCTCCATTCTTCTAATTTTAGAAGATAAAGGAATGAATAGGATGAAGGAACAATGTTGGTGTATTTATAAAGGGTAAAGGAAAAATGTTAGTGTATGGATAAAGGAATGAACGGATGAAAGAACAATGTTGGTGTATGGATAAAACAATGAACGAATGAGGAACAATGTTAGTGTATGGATAAAGGAATGAACGGACGAAGGAACAATGTTAGTGTATGGATAAAGGAATGAACGGGTGAGGAACAATGTTAGTGTATGGACAAAGGAATGAACGGATGAGGAACAATGTTAGTGTATCGATAAAGGAATGAAGGAACAATGTTAGTGTATGGATGAAGGAATGAACGGATGAGGAACAATGTTGGTGTATGGATAAAAGAATGAACGGATGAGGAACAATGTTAGTGTATGGATAAAGGAATGAACGGATGAGGAACAATGTTGGTGCATCAATACAGGGGTGAAGGAACAATGTTGGTGTATAGATAAAGGAATGAACGGGTGAGGAACAATGTTAGTGTATGGATAAAGGAATGAACGGATGAGGAACAATGTTGGTGTATAGATAAAGGAATGAATTGATGAGGAACAATGTTGGTGTATCGATAAAGGGGTGAAGGAACAATGTTAGTGTATGGATAAAGGAATGATTGGATGAGGAACAATGTTGATGTATGGATAAAGGAATGAACGGGTGAGGAACAATGTTGGTGTATCGATAAAGGGGTGAAGTAACAATGTTAGTGTATAGATAAAGGAATGAAGGGATGAAGGAACAATGTTAGTGCATGGATAAAGGAATGAACGTGTGAGGAACAATGTTAGTGTATGGATAAAGGAATGAAGGGATGAAGGAACAATGTTAGTGCATGGATAAAGGAATGAACGTGTGAGGAACAATGTTAGTGTATAGATAAAGGAATGAAGGGATGAAAGAACAATGTTAGTGCATGGATAAAGGAATGAACGTGTGAGGAACAATGTTAGTGTATGGATGAAGGAATGAACGGATAAAGGAACAATGTTAGTGCATGGATAAAGGAATGAACGTGTGAGGAACAATGTTAGTGTATGGATGAAGGAATGAACGGATAAAGGAACAATGCTGGTGTCCAATGAAATACACTGTTGATTTTTATGCATTGTTTGAACACAGCAGCTGCTGTTTATGCTGTGTGGACATTTCATGATGGATGGACTGACAGAAATGGCCCAGAATGGAAAGACGTCCGGTTCCACTGACGTACATTAGTATTGAATGAGGTCTCTGCCCTCTCCTGTGAAGTTGCTGTTCTACCTACCCACTGTAAAACTCTAACTCTTGTGCCGTGTTGGCTGTGCAGCACAGGCCCAGCAGGCCGCTTGCCGTAATCCGCTGTGTTATTACAGAATGACTTGATTTCCCAATGAAATGATGAAGACAGTGTTTTACTGTAACTTGTGTAAGCTATTGCGAAGCCCTGGCGATAATCATCAGCGCTTCCTTTCTGGTGGCCATTACTGATTATTTATTGTTTGCCTTCTGGTGCAGGTGGGTTAAAGCTCCGCATTCAACCAAAGACCGGAGCCCGAGCAGCCCAGCTGGGA
This sequence comes from Prochilodus magdalenae, assembly GCA_024036415.1. Taxonomy (NCBI): domain Eukaryota; kingdom Metazoa; phylum Chordata; class Actinopteri; order Characiformes; family Prochilodontidae; genus Prochilodus; species Prochilodus magdalenae. Next base: position 570,895 of record JAMWET010003701.1, on the reverse strand, counting down.
TACGGCACTAATGTTCACAAGCCTTCCAACAAAACGGACTGTCCCATTGAGATTCCTGCGGTCGATCCTGACCTTAAACAGCAAATTCCCAGTCGAGCTTAAGTTGTGAATCAAGGCTGTTCTCGGCCCTTCGCTAAGGTCATTGAAGAGTGTTTGGTCTTTCTTCGAGATGGCAAAAGTGAGAGAGTCTGTGAGAAAACGGATGACGAGGCTTCCTTAAACACTTACTGATAAGTATCCTAACACGGATGAATACATCCAACTGAGCTTCCACACGTACCATACTATCTGGGACGCCTGGATAGAGCTGCTGATAGAGCTGGGATTACTGCCCATGTACTATAGAGCTATTTACACTCCTCATCAAAAGAACAGCTGCACCCAGACGGAAGTGTGGGATTGCGGTGCTGGTGGGAAGGAAGATAACGGTCACCAGGAAGAATAACTGACGATCCATTTAGGCTGATATGATCAATATTTATTGAGCTACACATACAGAGGTAGTATCTCTCAGTATGGTGTTGGGCCACCATGTTTGTTAAGGCAACATGCCAGTCGTCTCGGTATGGAGCTGTAGAGGTTCCTAATGGTGTCCTGTGATAATCCATCCCATGCAGCTTGAATATCCTCACACGGTTCCTGCAGATGGTGCGGTAGGGGTGGAGGTGGAGTAACACCAGGCCTTTTGGACGTGTGGCGCGTGACAACAAACCGTTCACCTTGGTGCTGACCACGGTGTCTCCACATACAGGTTCGTTGGTCGTCTCCACCAAGACAAAAGCGGGACTCGTCACTGAAGATGACCCGCTGTCAATTACAGTCACGCCATGACAGTCTGGCACGGCACATTGACATTGTTGTGTGGCCACACAAGCCAGTAGCTCTAAGCTACAATCTCTTGACTCAGCTTAGCCTCTGCTATTCTGGTGGGTCTCTGGTGGGCACCTTGCACCAAATGAAGATAAACTTGAGAGTTACATTAAAGCTCACATGGTTGTACTGATTACCCTATAGCTCAGTGGCTAGGCTAGCAATCATATGGATTCCTAATGGCTGTATAATGCACCGGAGCAATGCATGCTGGGTTACATATTAAACATATTAAACTAAGTATGTTCCTGACCTTAATATTTTAAAGCCTCATTAAGCCAGTTGGTTCATAACGCAGCTGTCAATACAACAAAGGTGATGCGACGGTTAGAAACGGTCTGCTGCCTGCTTCACAGCTCCGCAGCTAATGTGGTGAAGGATTAAGTGAATACAGTGCTTCTGCTTTATTGGCCTCCTCCGCCCTCGCATTTTGGGTTCCTGTTGTGGTTCCTGCAGCTGATCCCAGCAGGTTGCTTTCTGCTGTTCACCTCGTATCATCCCAGTGAGTGTCTCTGGTCTTCAGATCATAATTACAGTCTTTAGCCTGCACAGACTGTCTGCGGGTTCAATCTGGGGTTCATCATTCATTACACCCTATTCATCAGGCAGCATAGCTCTGCAGAGAACCCGAAGGAGTACCATGGGATTGCTCAAAGAACCGTTTGGGGAACGTTTCTGCAGGGCTGATCAATAGAACTGCCGTTCTACGCTGATGGGTTTGCGTTATTGTAGTCGGACAGAGTGCACTGGAGTGATTAGTGATTGTGCAACACTATTGTTATTTCTTGGTCAAGAGATTTCTGAGATTTTCCCTCTAACCAGTCCTGCAGTCGTCGAGATATGGCCACCGCTTCAGCTCTGGAATGCTTGGTCTGATCGGGAACCGAAACTTCCAGATCTTACTCCAATTAAGAACCAATGGGATGGCAAAGTACACACCTACATCTACTGTATTTCTGGTTGACTGACAGACCAGCAGACCCCTGAGCACGAATTCAATGTTGGTCCAACCTGCACTCATCTGCTTGTCTTTTACCCCATCCCTCGTTCCTCACTTAGACTCCCATTCATTTTTGCTCCCACCCAAACCCACTTGATTCCTGTACCCAGCAACCTTCACAAACGCACTGAAGGCAGGTGCCCAGGCTCTAATGCACAGCTACAAAGGTCCCACACTCCTCTATGTGCTGTTTATTCATCCCTCGTTCCTCCCTTAGACTCCCATTCATTTTTGCTCCCACTCAAACCCAATTGATTCCTGTACCCAGGAGCCTTCATAAACACAGTGAAGGCAGGTGCCCAGGCTCTAATGCACGGCTATAAAGGTCCCACACTCCTTTATGCATTGTTTATTCATCCCTCGTTCCTCCCTTAGACTCCCATTCATCTTTGCTCCCACCCAAACCCACTTGATTCCTGTACCCAGCAGCCTTCTTAAACGCACTGAAGGCAGGTGCCCAGGCTCTAATGCACGGCTATAAAGGTCCCACACACCTCTATGTGTTGTTTATTCATCCCTTGTTCATCCCTTAGACTCTCATTTATTTTTGTCTCCACACAAACCCTGTTGTTTCCTTTGCCTGACAAAAACCCCCAACAGCCACTCAGTATAAAACCTTCACACCATAGCAGCGGCCTAGCAACACCTTATCAACCACCTGACACATCAGAACAACTGACTAGCAACAACATAGCAACCGGCTGGTATCCCATAGCAACCAAATAGCAACAACCTTACACTGCGCAATCACTCTGCAATTTCTTCAGGAAATGCACTTTAATAGTTATGAACATGATATCAATGGTTCCTCATACAGCATCCTGTCCAAAATTAGTTCAGCCAAGAGTCTCTACTGGAAAGCTTTGTTTGGGAGGGCGGAACTATCTATGTACTATCTAGAAGTTTGGAGTTATTGCTGTTGTATTATTAGACTATTCAGATGTAATTACATAGTTACTAATAGATTCTAGTGAAGATTACAAAACAAGACTGCACACACCACAGTCACTTTTCTCCAAATTCAGATCATCATAAAATATCTCACCAACACAACATAACCATTTCCTGACCAATCACAAGGCTGACGTCTCTTGCTCCGCCCACACAGAACCGTTTCCGAGCTAAAGCTAAGCAGCATAACCAAAAGCTAGACCACCAACATTGTTCATGCATCCATCCATTCCTTTATCCATCACCAACATTGTTCATACATCCATTCATTCCTTTATCCATCACCAACATTGTTCATACATCCATCCATTCCCTTATCCATCACCAACATTGTTCATACATCCATTCATTCCTTTATCCATCACCAACATTGTTCCTACATCCATTCATTCCTTTATCCATCACCAACACTGTTCCTACATCCATTCATTCCTTTATCCATCACTAACATTGTTCATACATCCATTCATTCCTTTATCCATCACTAACATTGTTCCTACATCCATTCATTCCTTTATCCATCACGAACACTGTTCCTACATCCATTCATTCTATTATCCATCACCAACACTGTTCCTACATCCATTCATTCCTTTATCCATCACTAACATTGTTTATACATCCATTCATTCCTTTATCCATCACCAACATTGTTCCTACATCCATTCATTTCTTTATCCATCACCAACACTGTTCCTACATCCATTCATTCCTTTATCCATCACTAACATTGTTCATACATCCATTCATTCCTTTATCCATCACTAACATTGTTCCTACATCCATTCATTCCTTTATCCATCACGAACACTGTTCCTACATCCATTTATTCTATTATCCATCACCAACACTGTTCCTACATCCATTCATTCCTTCCTTTATCCATCACTAACATTGTTTATACATCCATTCATTCCTTTATCCATCACCAACATTGTTCCTACATCCATTCATTTCTTTATCCATCACCAACATTGTTCCTACATCCATTCATTCCTTTATCCATCACCAACACTGTTCCTACATCCATTCATTCCTTTATCCATCATCAACACTGTTCCTACATCCATTCATTCCTTTATCCATCACCAACACTGTTCCTACATCCATTCATTCCTTTATCCATCATCAACACTGTTCCTACATCCATTCATTCCTTTATCTATCACCAACTTTTTCCCTACATCCATTCATTCTTTTATCCATCACCAACATTGTTCCTACATCCATTCATTCCTTTATCCATCACCAACACTGTTCCTACATCCATTCATTCCTTTATCCATCACCAACACTGTTCCTACATCCATTCATTCCTTTATCCATCACTAACATTGTTCATACATCCATTCATTCCTTTATCCATCACTAACATTGTTCCTACATCCATTCATTCCTTTATCCATCACGAACACTGTTCCTACATCCATTTATTCTATTATCCATCACCAACACTGTTCCTACATCCATTCATTCCTTCCTTTATCCATCACTAACATTGTTTATACATCCATTCATTCCTTTATCCATCACCAACATTGTTCCTACATCCATTCATTTCTTTATCCATCACCAACATTGTTCCTACATCCATTCATTCCTTTATCCATCACCAACACTGTTCCTACATCCATTCATTCCTTTATCCATCATCAACACTGTTCCTACATCCATTCATTCCTTTATCCATCACCAACACTGTTCCTACATCCATTCATTCCTTTATCCATCACCAACATTGTTCCTACATCCATTCATTCCTTTATCCATCACGAACACTGTTCCTACATCCATTCATTCCTTTATCCATCACCAACATTGTTCCTACGTCCATTCATTCCTTTATCCATCACCAACATTGTTCCTACATCCATTCATTCCTTTATCCATCACCAACACTGTTCCTACATCCATTCATTCCTTTATCCATCACCAACACTGTTCCTACATCCATTCATTCCTTTATCCATCACCAACATTGTTCATACATCCATTCATTCCTTTATCCATCACTAACATTGTTTATACATCCATTCATTTCTTTATCCATCACCAACTTTTTCCCTACATCCATTCATTCCTTTATCCATCACCAACACTGTTCCTACATCCATTCATTCCTTTATCCATCATCAACACTGTTCCTACATCCATTCATTCCTTTATCCATCACCAACATTGTTCCTACATCCATTCATTCCTTTATCCATCACGAACACTGTTCCTACATCCATTCATTCCTTTATCCATCACCAACATTGTTCCTACGTCCATTCATTCCTTTATCCATCACCAACATTGTTCCTACATCCATTCATTCCTTTATCCATCACCAACACTGTTCCTACATCCATTCATTCCTTTATCCATCACCAACACTGTTCCTACATCCATTCATTCCTTTATCCATCACTAACATTGTTCATACATCCATTCATTCCTTTATCCATCACCACCATTGTTCCTACGTCCATTCATTCCTTTATCCATCACCAACATTGTTCCTACATCCATTCATTCCTTTATCCATCACCAACACTGTCCCTACATCCATTCATTCCTTTATCCATCACCAACACTGTTCCTACATCCATTCATTCCTTTATCCATCACTAACATTGTTCATACATCCATTCATTCCTTTATCCATCACCACCATTGTTCATACATCCATTCATTCCTTTATCCATCACTAACATTGTTCATACATCCATTCATTCCTTTATCCATCACCAACACTGTTCCTACAACCATTCATTCCTTTATCCATCACCAACATTGTTCTTTTATAGAATTAATGGATAAAGGAACAATGTTGGTGTGTGGATAAAGGAATTAAGTTATGAGAGACAATGTTAGTGTAATGATAAAGGGATGAAGGAACAATGTTGGTGTACGGATAAAGGAATGAAGGGATGGAGGAAGAATGTTGGGGTACGGATAAAGGAATGAAGGGATGAAGGAACAACGTTGGTGTACGGATAAAGGAATAAAGGGATGAAGGAAACAAGAACGAAATGAGATGAACTGCAGCAGAAAGAATATGTAGATTTAGGTTTACTGGGACTTTACAGCTATCAACGAACCCTGCCGCATGCGGTTCTAAGGTTCTAACACACAGGCTCCTTCTGTCCTGACCTAAATGGAATTTAACAAGAAGAACGGATGTTTATTCAGCATTCGAGAGGAACCAGACAGGAAGATAATTAGATATCCCCTCAATAAAAGCAGAGGAGCTCAGCGAAAAGGCCCATTCTTCTCTCTGGATGCTTACATGACTGATGCAACGTGCTAGGAATGTACCATAGCATGCAGAAGCTCTCTGGTACCATTTCAAAAGGCCAGATCCCGTTACTCTTCCCTGATGCACAGTCCATGACTCTGACACAGCAGACGCATCACATTGTTCAGAAAGGAAAGCATTAAGCGCTGGTATTCAGCTAACGGCTTCTCCTACTGTATGTCCATTGTGTCCGCTATGAATTGTGACAAGAGGCCACAAATATATTTAACATTCCGCACTGTGTTTCCCGAATAACTGCGGAACTCTTTTATTGGGGGCTGATTGGATTCATTTCGAGCAAATGATGGATTGAGCCATGAAACACTTGTCCAAAATTAGGTCCTATTACAGGCTTCACGATGTCGTAAAGCTTCTGGCTAATGAGTGCATCCGGAAACGCAGGAGGAGAGCAGTCAGCAGGATTTCCTCAGCGATGCTCAAGGATTTGGGTTCTGCTGGTTCTGTTTGCACCTTTAAACACACTACATAAGAAGATTTTAACCCATACGTTTATTTATGCTGTTATTGTTGTCTATTTCAATGTAATTACATAGTTATTACAGCTGTCATTCTTCAGTTACTTTTACATTTGATTTACAGGTTCGAGTCAGCACTTTTGACTTTACCCATATGTTTCAATGTCAAACGATGGCCAAACAAGACTCGACACGCAACAACTACATCATATTCTAATCATAACAAGGTATCTCCTCTTCTACAAACAAACACCGTGCGCTGAATCGAAAGTGGAGAATCTGTCCGTTCCAGAGAATTCCCTGCATGTTTCAGGAAGTGAGCTTTAGTCCATATCGTCGCTGTCCAAAGAAAAACAAGCATCTCCAAAATTGCAACTTTACAGGAGAGGACAAAAACCTGATTCAATTTGAATGTAAGTCAATGGAACCAGATGTTTTTCCAAGCATGTTTTGGATATTTCTGGTGAACCTTTCATCATGAAATGTCCACCCAATGTAAACAGCAGCTCATGTGATCAAATGATGCCAAAAAATAAAAATCGGCCAAATTGGAGATACATGGTTTTCATTGGACAGCGACGATATTAAGTTACTCGGTGCTGTTGCTATTGGATCAGCGTGAACTTCTGAAGAATTCTCTGGTAGCCGTGAGGAAACCATCCGGCGGAAAGCTCATTGGCTCACTTTGAGAGGTGACCCAAGACTAGGCATCCTAACCAGTTTCCCCATTTGATAATATGCGTGAGAAAATAATTTCCAAATAAGAAAATACATACAGCTGATATTACAGATGGTTCATATCTGACAGTTTGGCTGTGGGTTAGGCATGCGTGACTTGGTACCTCATTCGACTTACATTTCAAAATGTTTTGCATGTTTCTTCATGCAGCCAGGCTTGTACCAGTCAAAGGTTTAGACACACCCATTTCTGCCATATCTCCACCTCTAATACATATATATGTATACACAGCAGGTGGAATAAATATTGAACATGCCACCAATTTTCTTAGGAAATATACTCAAAGGTGCTACTGACATAAAATTCTCACCCATCCAATCCACACATGAAATCAAACCATAGATGAACCATAAATTCATTTGTATGTAATAATCAGAAATGACACAGTGAGAAAGTATCGAACACTCTTACTGAAATTAATTTGATACTTCGTACCAAAGCCTTTGTTGGTGATGGCAGATTCAAGACGCCTCCTGTATAGAGAAACTGGTCACATCCATTGCTCAGGAGTGATTATGGCCCATTCGTCCACACAGACACTCTCCAGATCCAGAACGCTATACTCCTCCCATAGATTTCCAGTTGGATTCAGGTCAGGTGACTGAAACCAGTTCAGGGTTTCCTTGGCTGTGTGTTTGAAATCAGTGTCCTGCTGAAACGTCCACCCTCGTTTCATCGTCCTCATATGGCAGCAGATGTTTATCAAGAAGGTCTCGGTACTTTTGTCCATTCATCCCTCCTTCAACTCTATAAAGCTTGCCAGTGCCGTATGCTGAAGAACCGCTCCACACCTTGATGTTCCCATCTCCAAACGTCTCAGTTCGTATGGTGTTTTTGGGGTGATGTGCAGTGCCCTTTGACCTCCAAACATGGTGTGAATTATGGCATCCAAGGAGTTCGATTTTGGTCTCATCTGGCCAGACTAGATTCTCCCAGTGAGCCACAGGCTTGTCTAAAGGATGTTGAGCAAACTTTAAACGCGCTTCAGCCTGCCTTTTCTCCAGCAGTGGAGTCTTGCTTAGTGAGCTTGCACACAGGCCTGGCAGTTGAATGCATTACTAATGGTTGAAATGATATTTTTTGAAATGATGGTATTTCCACTTCCAGATTATGGCCCCAACAGTGCTTACTGGAACCTTCAGTAGTTTAGAAATTCTGCTGTAACCAATGCCATCAGTATGTGTTGCAACAATAAGGTGGCGAAGATCTTGAGATAGCGCACTGGTTTCACCCATCATGAGATGTTTCTGGTGTGGCACCTTGGTAACAGGACACCTTTTTTTAGACCGTCGGTTGAACCAGCTGACAATAATTTGCACTAAGTGGCAGGGTAGCTTTCTAATTACTGACAGATTTCAGTAGGTGTCATGACTCTCCATGGCTTTTTGCACCTGTCTTTCCTCATGTGTTCCATCAGTTTTCCCTGTGTTGTTTCTCATTATTACACATAACTTAATTTATGGACATCTATGATTAAACTTCTTTGCATGTGTGAATGGGATGGGTTGTTATTGAAATCTAGTATGTATGATTTCATGTCAATAGCACCTTTAGAAATAGATTTACTTAGAAAACTGGTGACATGTTCAATACTTAACAACATATATATACACCGGTTAAGAAAGCTGATTTATCCTCTTGTTAAGTTGCAAAGGTTCTTTAGACTGATGAAGACTGTGTCAGTTCTTTATTGAAAGCTTTGCTGCTACATAGAACGCAAAGAACCATTTAATCATGCAAAAGGTTCTTTGAGTGACCCGCTGTCTTTCCTGAAGAGCCATCCTTGTTAGAGTATACAATAACTGATATCCACTCAACTTTCTGAATCGTGCTGTTCTCTGTTCTATCTGAGCTTGCTAGATGTATCCTTTGCCTTGTTTCCTGATACCAGAGCAATGAGCCAAAAGACTCACTGTATTACTGTGGTTCTGCATGATGCAAAGCTGGGCGAAATCTCTGCATCAGCCTCAAATGGATCACTGCTTTTACCAAATGGAGCCTTAATGAGTAGACAGAGTATTGATAATTCAGATCTCATAAAGAAATGATAAAACCCAACTCAGATATGTTTCTCAGATCAGAGCATTTGAGATGACCTCTCCGTACTGTTATTTGCAAGTGTAAGATTTGTTGGATTTGTTTGTTCAGGCATCACCAATCTATCTGCATGTGTGTTGTGGGATTGACATAGGCAGCAGTAACTACGAAGCAAACCACAGCACATCCATCAGTCTGTATTAGACATGGTTGTTGTTTACGAGTGATGTGAAAGAAAGTTTAAAATCTGATTTGAGAATCTTATCTGAGGCCTATCTGTACAAATCTGACAGGAATCACATGATAAAACGTGGTTTTGGTAAATAAGCTTTCATGTGCTCTTTTGATGTCCAAATTATTGTTATAACTTGATGTCCAAGTTATTTGGACAAATTAATCTGAATATGGCAAATATTGGATTTGAGATGGCAGTCTGAAGAAGACCAACAAGGCTTAGGAAGCTCATTCACAACCCAAAGAAGTTCTGCAAGGAGGTCTGTCCTGTCTCTGGTCTGTTCAGATGTCTTTAAACTGTATTGTGTTTATAATTCAAAAGAACTACATCAGAGTTTATCCGACCTGCTCTGGGGTCTCGGTCAACACAAGAGTTTGTCCAGCTTGCTAGGGGGACTCAGTCTGCATCAAAGTTCATCCAATCTGCTCAGGGGTCTCAGTCTACACCATCCAACCTTGGTCAGAGGTTTTGGTCTGTGCCAGTGTTCATCCAACATGCTCAGGGGTCTTGGTCTGCACAAGAGTTCACCCAACCTTTTGAGGGGTCACGGTCTGCATCAGAGTTCATACAAGCTGCTTAGGGGTCTCAGTCTGTTTCGTTGGTGTGCACCAGAGTTTGGCTAATAGCATTCACCTGCTTTAACTGACCCACAAACACGGCAAACACACTAGAGTTCATTAAACCAAACCAAAGTAAGTGGGACTCCTAACAGCCACGCAAGACCTGGTAGGCCACCAAAACTGTCCTGAGAGAATCAAGCTCCATTCTTTAGACAAGCAGAAAATCTACCAAACTTGCAGTACTGAACATTAGAGGTGTAGAAAGATGTCCCTGCACACTGCCATCGTCTTCTCCTTATTTTGGATATTCTAAAAAATCATGGTACCCTTTGCATTAGAAGGCTCAAAAACTGGAGACATTAACTTCCAAGCATAAGGTATTGGAAGGGATTTGAATATATTGAAATAGCCACGCCCACCCTCAACCAGGACTGACCTTTAATCGGCCCAGAACGTCACCCCCGTAATAAGATCAGGCACAGCCTGGTCCGGAGCGTGGTCACGCCACAAGACCACCACCTCGCCTTGCGCCGGACTTCATTTGGCCCCTGGCCATCAGTGCGCCGACAGCCCCCGGAGCACCCGCCTAACACGTTGCATTCCGCATGACACGCACACACACCCACGAACACCTCGGCGGCGCCTGGCTTTCTCACAAAACTTTAAAAGGTTATTTTTGCTTTGAGCGGGACTTCCTCTTTGTTGTACCGGACTGGTGCGCCCAGAGCCCCTGACAACTTCACCCCCCTCAAGTCGGAATGCCGCTGGAATTCCATGGCTGTGCTGTGCCAACTCAAGCTACCTGGTAAAGGGGATTAGGAGAGCTTTATCCTTTAGTCAGGAATGCGGAATGACTGAACTCCGAAACTAAAAAGACAAGGCTGACATATAACACTGACATCCCGGGACGATGCTCCGACATGTTCTTCCCGAGCAGACGACAGTTTGATAAGATCGGTTAAATTACCTGGGAGGCTGTCACCAGAATGTGAACAATGTGTTTGGCACCTTTGAAGGCAACGTGAGATGTCAGACCGTTAAGCCTGAAGAAGGGACCAGTGGCCATGCCGTTCGAGCTTTGGCTGGAAAAACGGCTTATGTCTGGAATACCGGACAAAAAAAAAAAAAAAACGGCGACAAATGTAACTGGATTCTATGTGTATCAAAGGTGACCTTCGAGAACGCCCCTATCGTATCTGCGCTGGCAGGATAAGTCAAGAACTGCCTATATCAGTACGGGACAGGGTTCCACGTCTCCTGTAGACACAAGCGATCATAACAAACTGAAAGGGACGACTTTGCTCAAGGCGGGTTAATGGTCTATATTCAGCCTTGCATGGAAACGGTGCCACAGGTAGTATAAAGAGAAAGAAAGCGAGCTGCAGAGGAATGATGCTTTGACATACATGCGTGTGTGGGTGTGAATGTGGGTATACTGTATGCTGAGGTGGGTTAAGAAAAGTGTGGGTGGAGGATGGGGGTGGGAGGGGGTTTGGGGGGGTTGTTGTTGTGAGAACCTACATGAAAACAGACTAATGCAGCTCATGTTGTCAGGTAAAGATGCCATACACCAGGCCCTGGAAGAGCCTCCAGTAGGAAGCACTTCCAGCTCGTTCCTATATCCCTGAATGATCACACGTGAGGTCATTAAATCTGGGCCTTGAATCCAATTTCCAAGCCTGTATTTCGTAATGCCGAGCAGTTAACCAAACTGCTGATGTTACTGATTGTCAATGTGGCGTTCAGCCTACCAATCATTAGTCCCAAGTCCCAACACGGAGACTGGATCCAGGGTCCCAATCTGCATAGAAGACAACTCCACTAGGACAAGTCATAATAACTCAGTTCTATAGTTTCTCTGTATACTTTATTACCCTGTTCCTCAACAGGACACCCACAGAGCACATATTATGTTCTTCAATGGTCAGGACCCCCACAGGACCTCCACAGAACAGGCATTATGTGGGTGGTGGATCATTCTCAGCACTGCAGTGACACTGACGTGGTGGTGGTGTGTTAGTGTGTGTGGTGCTGGTGTGAGTGGATCAGACACAGCAGTGCTGCTGGAGCGTGTAAACACTCTGTCCACTCACTGTCCACTCTATTAGATACTCCTACCTTGCTGGTCCACCTTGTAGATGTACAGTCAGAGACGACAGCTCATCTGCTGCTGCAAAGTGCAGTGTTGGTCGTCTTCTAGTCCATCCGCTAGTAAACATTGGAATGTTGGCTGGATTGTCTTGGTTGCTGGACAATTCTCAGCCTGGTCGTAACACTGAGGCGTCCGGCAACACTGCTGTGTCTTAAACTACTCACACCAGCACACACACATCTCTGTGATGATCCTGTGGGGGTGCCGACCATGGACCAAGAATGATATGATTGGTGGCAATATGACTATATTCATCATAACAGTGATAAGTAACAACAAAGATGCCACAGGAAGTCCAAAAGAATTAAGAAGGAGTAAGTTCTTTGGTTGAGGTGACAGTAACGTTGGACCACAGTGTCTACACTGAGCTGCTAGACAACCAGGTCCAATCATTATCTTACCTAAGAACACAACATTCCTATCCCTGTATTCCAAGATTACCATCCCTGTGTTCACAGAGCTAAACATTCACTAGCATTCACACTGCCCCGAAAATTCCCAGATTACAACCTGGGTAAAAAAGGGCTACCTGGAACAACTCGTAAAACACCAGGAAAGGCTTCCACCAAATCTGGACCAACTGGGCAATTCATTGATGGAGCAACGAGGGTCTGAACACTGATGTGGCCTACATCCAGAAACTTGTTCAGTCCATGCTAATTCCAACCACAGCTGTTATTCGTGCTATCAGGAATGTTTCAGTCACGGGTGACTCATTTTTGTTTGGTTAGTTTATATATGTTTGGTTAGAACATATCGTCGCTGTCCAATGAAAAAACATGTATCTCCAATTTTGACGATTTTCACTTTTATGTATCATTTGATCCCATGAACTGCTGTTTACACTGTCTGTTAATTTCATGATGAATGAACCAACGGAAATGGCTCAAAGATCGCTTGGAAAAAGTCTGGTTCCATTGACTTGCATTAGAATTTAATTGGGTTTTGGCCTCTCCTGTAAAGTTGCTAATTTGGAGATACTGTACTTGTTTTTCTTTGGACAGCAATGACATATAATGTTCTATTTATATACTGTATTATACTGAATATATATTGTATATCTATTTATAGTGCTTTTTTGGGAAGTCATCTGAATTATGATGTAACCATCACTATTACATTATGGTAAATTCTGGTTACTGATTTCACTATAATCATATACAGCTCACTTCATTGTCCAAGTCACATCTCACATTACTTCAAATAATTTACAGCTTCATAATGCCCTACTTATCCAATCTCTAGCTTATAAACGCTAATAAAGCCACAACAAAAATAGAGGGAAAAAAAAAAACGACTCTGGCTCACAATGGCTGCACGAATCTATATAAGAAAGAGACCTTCCTAGAAACGTATGCCGGTTGTACCTCAGAAGGCATCAGATCAAGCGGTACAACTGCGCTACTGGGTTAAGCCAGTGCTGTAGCAGCAGAGGCCCAGGCCCTGGTGAAGCGTCAGCAATGACGGCACAGCCCACGCATGTGTAGTGTACGGCGAGCAAAGCCAAACACTTTCTTCTGATTCGGCTTTATAAAGCAGAGGAAATATAAAAAGGTGCGTTTCTTAGAAATTCTGGTGGGGCACGAGAGATGGAGAGGAAAAGAAAAGAAAGAACACCGCACTACATGTCTGTGTTGGTGAAGTAATGGGGGCTTTTTTTTTCAAGACTGCGAGTCTGGGCCCTGCCCCACACCACAAGACAGAATGGATGAGAAATACACAATCTCAGAGCGCCCTGGGGTTTTTGTGACATTCGCCACCACAACGTTCCCAGCTGAAAATGATAAAGACTACACGTGTTAATCATGCGTTTACTCCCCTCCAAACAAACGTCCACACATCGGCAGGTACTGCAACACAGCAAATATACCTGAGCATTAGGAAGTCATGCTAACAGCTGTTTGGCAAAGCCTCCATTCTCCAGTCTACCTGGGGCTTCAGTGTTAACAGCACTGGTCACTGTAATGTAATCAAAGGCAAGTCCTTCATGGAAGAGACTGTCCAGGCAACTGCAACATGTGTTAGGCTAGCACTCCCATTAGCTCAGTTAGCAATAGTGTGGTAGAAGTCACAACTAAGATGTTGCAACGTAGAGTAAGAAGATGCTACATCAGCAGCAAGAAGTCTTTCTTCCATCGCCCTCCCAGCGCTACTGAACGGCCAGGAGAGCAGGCAGGTCATCGGTAGCCTTACCAGAAAACTCTACCAGACGGTAGACCACTAAACATCCCCACAGCCCAGCACAGACAAGCCCACGTAAAACATAGCTACAGTATTTAAATCTTCAAAGTAGCTTGACTATTAAATGATAATGATAGCTCTAAGCATGAATACCGCTAGTTTAGGTTAATGATAGCTTTAAGCTACACTGCTAGTTTAGGCTAGTGATATCTTTAAGCTACACCACTAGCTTAGGCTAATGATAGCTCTAAGCAATACCTCTAGTGTAGGCTAATGATAGCTTTAAGCAATAGTGCTAGTTTAGGCTAATGATAGCTATAAGCAATACTGCTAGTTTAGGCTAATGATAGCTATAAGCAATACCTGTAGTTTAGGCTAATGATAGCTCTAAGCAATACTGCTAGTTTAGGCTAATGATAGCTCTAAGCAATACAGCTAGTTTAGGCTAATGATAGCTATAAGCAATACTGCTAGTTTAGGCTAATGATAGCTATAAGCAATACCTGTAGTTTAGGCTAATGATAGCTCTAAGCAATACTGCTAGTTTAGGCTAATGATAGCTCTAAGCAACATCACTAGTTTAGGCTAATAATAGCTTTGAACTACACTGCTAGTTTAGGCTAGTGATATCTTTAAGCTATATCACTAGCTTAGGTAAATGATAGCTCTAAGCAATACTGCTAGTGTAGGTTAATGACAGCTCCAAGCAATACTGCTAGTTTAGTCTAACGATAGCTCCAAGCAATACCGCTAGTTTAGGTTAATGATAGCTTTAAGCAATACTGCTAGTTTAGGTTAATGATATCTTTAAGCTATACCGCTAGTTTAGGTTAATGATATCTTTAAGCAATACCGCTAGTTTAGGTTAATGATAGCTTTAAGCAATACCGCTAGTTTAGGTTAATGATAGCTTTAAGCAATACTGATAGTTTAGGTTAATGATAGCTTTAAGCAATACTGCTAGTTTAGGTTAATGATATCTTTAAGCTATACCGCTAGTTTAGGTTAATGATATCTTTAAGCAATACCGCTAGTTTAGGTTAATGATAGCTTTAAGCAATACCGCTAGTTTAGGTTAATGATAGCTTTAAGCAATACTGCTAGTTTAGGCTTATGATAGCTCCAAGCAATATCGCTAGTTTAGGTTAATGATAGCTTTGAGCTACACTGCTAGTTTAGGCTAGTGATATCTTTAGGCTATACCACTAGCTTAGGTGAATGATAGCTCTAAGCAATACAGTTGATTTATGCTAATGATAGCTTTAAGCTAAAACGCTAGTTTAGGCTAATAATGTAGACGTTATGTACCGTCTACATTCCTACAGGAGCCTGTGTGTAGTGGGTGTAGTTGGCTGCGTGCAAGGCGGAAATCTTGGGGGGCGTGTCCTTCAGCGAGGGATAAGGAGCACCTGCAGCCGGGATGCTGCCGGAGCCTTGCTAAGACTTCCCACAAGGCAATAGAGCTCAAGGCTAAAAATGACTGCGCTTGCCAAGGAGAGCAATATGATGACCTTCAGACACACACACACACACACACACACATACTCCCCCTCAACACACATACACACACACTCCCTCAACATACACACTCCCTCAACACACACACATACACACACTTCCGTAGGAACCCCAAACCCTGATCTCCAGTTCAAGTTCAAAGTCATTTCTGCCGTCCATTCAAAAATAATGGTTATGGCATCACATAATCTGATTTGATTGCAGTTTTGATTCAGCACAACTGTATTTGATCCAGTTACTACAGTGAGTACACACATGCACCCAGAGGAACTGTATAAACAGTAACGGAACATAGACAACAAATACAGGCCTTCTGTTTCAGAACTACACTCACATCATCAAAAGAACAGCTGCACAAATCGCTGCACTCAGAAGGAATCAACCCACAGGAATGAAACTTGGTGGGTAGGTTCAACATTGTGAGACATGAGAATGATGTGATGTAAGTAAGGACGGGTCTATCGCTCTACCTGACTGACACATTGCCACGATTGCGGACATTCAGTGAGCAGTGGTGTCCTCTATGAGTCATCCTGTTAGTGCCAGCACCATTAGTGGATGGCTGCACCACGCAGGACTACATGCACACAGACTGTTACGACGACTGTCCTTAACACCACGTCAACCTCACCAAAGACTGCAGTGGTGTCGTACCAGACTGTCATGCAGGGAGACAGAATGGCAGTGGGTCAACTTCAGTGACGAGTCCCGCTTTAGTCTTGTGGAGACAACCAACCAATCCGTGTGTGGAGGCACCGTGGTCAGCACCAAGACAAACGGTTTGTTGTCATGGGTCACATGTCCAGAAGGCTTGGTGTCACTTCACCTCCGCCCCTACCGCACCATCTGCAGGACTTTCAAGCTGCATGGGATGGATTATCACAGGACACCATTAGGAACCTCTACAGCTCCATACCAAGACGTCTGGCATTAAGAGACATTACTTCTGTATGTGTAGCTCAATAAATATTGATCATATCAGCCTAAATGTATCATCAGTTATTGATCCTGGTCACCTTTATCTTTCTTCCCAACAGCACTGCAACCCCACACCTCCTTCTGGCTGGAACTATACTTTTGAAGATCAGTGAATCCTGAATATGAGACCTTCTGCAGTGCAGTTGAACTGCTACATTCAGATCAACACACATATGATGCATCTGTGCATTTGTATACCACTAACACACATCTGTACGACCGACTCTTTCTCCTTCTCTCTCTCACAGCGGATGTCCTTCTGTCCTCCTTGCAGTGTATTCACGTCTGCATTTTTTTAGGGGGAATACCCAGATGTTCTTTGGGCTGACAGCACAGTGCTCTGTTTCTATAGCACAGCCTTCTCTCTCTTTCTCCCTCTCCCTGTCTCTCTTTGAGCACACACACACACACACACACACGCTCCTCCCTTCTCTATCTGATCCAGACAAGCCAGTCTCACTTCCAGCGCAGCCTGTTCCTAGAAACACCAGGCAGCAGGCCGGAAGCTGGAAGCTGGCTGAGATGCACTCCTCCCTTGGCACCCAGCACCACACGCAGATTCCTCAGGCTTCTGAAGAGAGAGCCGAGCAAGCCCAGACACCAAAGCCTCCCAGATTCCACACCGTCTCCCCAGGGAAGGTCAGCACAGGGACCAAAACAAGAAACTCTAGATCTTTATTCTACAGTGAATCTCGTTACAGGCAGGCTCCTGCAGATGGCGCTGCACGAGGATGATGGGGATATAAATACCCGCAGAGTGTGAGTGATGGGATCCATGGATTGAGAGGAGATACAGTGTAGGGAATGTCTCGTTCCATGTGTGCAAAATGTCTCCAAAGCAGATAAATCAATCAATCAGTCAATTAATATTTATTTTATTTTTTACTACTAACGTCTCAAAGCAGCTTCACAGAAAAGCGGTTTATATAAAGGAAAAGAAAACACAGAGTCCATGTAGAGATGTAGAAAAGGAAATCCGGGTCCAAGCCCCCCCATGAGCAAGCCAGAGGCAACAGTGGCGACGAAAAACTCCCTTAGGTAAGGAAGAAACTTCGAGAGGAACCAGGCTTGATGGGGGAACCCATCCTCCTTAGGTCGATCCCGGTTGAGGAGAGAGACAGAACTAACAGGAAATAGAGCTTAGAACATCTATTAGATACCGTCTGATTAACCAGGAGGTAGTATTCGCGTAGTGGTGTTAATGATTGGCTAAAAGGAGGGACTGCATTTGAGCGTGGCCAAAGACCATAGTGTGAAGGAAATAGCTGAATCTGCAGGTGTATGGCTAAAAAAACAGGGAATTGTGCCAGAGAAGGCATCCACCAAATCTGGTCCAACTGACCAGTTCTTTGATGCAAGAGTGTCTGAACATTGATGTGGCTACATCCAGAAACGTGTTCAGTCCATGTCAAATCCAATCCCAGCTGTTACTGTTACAGTATACATGCTATTAGGTATGGTTCAGTCCCAGGAGAGTGTGAATTTTAGTCCATTGAGCTCCAAGGATAATCTGCAATTCCGATGATGGAAACCGTGTTGTAAATGGTTCTTTTTAAAACCTGAAGCATCAACTTCAGCATTACAGCTTGTCCAGAAATCATTGTGACCTGCTGCATTTGCACTGTGAAGCTTGAAAAACAATGGTGGACCAAGTTGTTCATAAGTCACCTACTATAAAACACTAACGATTTCATAACCATTAAATTTGATTTGCTGGGCTTTAGGTTGCAAACGACTCCATCTTGTCATACATGAGTGCTAAAACAACTTTATAACTTTACCCTGCTAGCTGGAGAGTTAGCATGCTAAAAGCTACATGGCTAGTAACAACAAAAAGAAAGAACTAGACTGCAATTTACTTCTCCACCAACTTTATAGTCACACGAAGCAATTACTGCAATGTGAAATTTCCATGGCTAGCCGATTAGGTCACTAGGGTCAAACTAGCCGAGGGTCCTTTTCTTACTGTCCCCTCATCTTCTTCTACCATGAGTGGCCATTTGTATGACATGAGGACTTCAGAGATGCATTTATGACACATGGAACAAGGGCTTTGTGTCTCACCGTCCACTTATGATCAGAGCAGTCAAGACCACATACAGCTACATACAGGAGAAGTGGAAGACTGTGTAAATTGGATTTCCGAGTGACTTTAAGTAGGGGAAAGTTAACAATGGGGGGGGAGGGAAGAGGTTAACACAGACCCTCGGCTTAGGCAGCTACTGTGTGGGTGGTGGGAAGGTTAGCGGACAGAGGGGCTTGTCCAGATGGACCCAGGCTTGGTGAGGATGGAGCAGGGTCAGAGCCGAAACCGGAGCATCAAAGCTAAGTGGCCTGCGCACCGAAACCCGGCCCTCCGCGGCAGGCCTGAGCGGGAGTATCAAATAAACTTAACCCTGCTGTCGGAATGGCCGCATGCTAGGAAATAAGGTGAAGGTCACGACCTGGAAAGCACGGGTCAAATGTGGCGGGCCGTCACTCAAAGGAAGTCCCAAGGTTAGCCGCGCTGTCTGAGCGACAAACCGGCAGATGGCCGTAAAATCTGAGTCGGCGGCTGATGGAGAAGCAGGCGGGGCTCAAAAGGCCAGCATCCGAAGCTTCTCTAAACAAGACGGATACATAAGTACCAGGGCAACTGTCACACCAGGACCACCCACTGCTGCCTGGGGCCAATTTGCCCCCCTTTTCTCGGCCTCATGACTAAATCCGGAGCTTCATAAACGGCAAGATTAGAGAAGGAAAGGCAGGAAAACGTGTTTAACAGAGACACATGCTTGGACAGCCGAGGCATGTGCTCAGACAGCCCAGACGGATTTATTGCCATACAATCTAAAAGGCTCTTCGCTTGGATGCGTGCTTTTAGACGGATTCTTCATTTAGTCCATAGCCTGGGGGTTCGTTTACCTCATATATGTCATATTTCACATCAGGCTGGTATGAACAAAAGACATCAACAGGAGGTTTAGTTTTCGTCATCCATACAGACGCACCGTGGACTTCTGTGGACGTAAGAATTCCGAAAGATTAAGACGGAAAGAAAAACAGGAAGCTGCTGGTTTATACAGCCTATCCGGGATAACACATTTAATTTAATCAGTGCTAGCTGAAACATACGGTTACAAAATCTGAGAAATGCACAAAATACTGCATTAAAATTCATAAATATGAGACCCAAGCTAAATATAGGCATGCTATTACTTAGCAATGCATAACGCATTATTGTTTTCATTTGGTTCATGAGACTAATCAGTTAAACATGCTAATTTCACAATCCAGCCATTGCGTTGTGTGCCTGTTAAGTTAGTGGAGATAGCCTGGACGCTCAATGAGTGTCACTATGAGTGAGGGAAGTGGGGGGATTCAAAAGGAGCCCCGAAGAGTTGTGAACCATGACCTGACAGAGTGATGAGGGTGAAATTTGACAGGGATTCGAAGGTGAGATAAAGCACCTCCGTCTCTTCTGCTACTGGGTATGAAAGCCACATAACCAGCATGGCTACGTAGCTACTAGCACTAAAAACCGATCTGATCACTTTCAAATAACTGAACATAGTTCTCTCCTCTCCAGGTAAACTGGGCGGTCCTAATCTTGGCATTTCCTAACCAATCACAGGGGTGACGTCTTCTACTCCTGCCCCACAAAAGAGTTTTAGAGTCAAAGAAGCTTAGTGAGCTAAAGCTAACCAGCATAACCTAAAGCTAGTAAGCTAGACCACCTGCCTGTAGCCTCCTGCTGGCTACTTAGTCCCATATCCATATACCTGTATTGTTCCTTTGAGCTGCTTTCATCTTGTCCAAATACCACCACATAATAGCTGGATAATGATAATGGTTCTGATGAGGGGCACGGTAGGAATGCTGGACGGAGAGCTGTCAATCAAGCTGCTCATTAGCCACGCCCACACATTTCTCACAAACACGTGCACTGTTTTGATTCTCCCATGCCTCTTTCAAGGCCCTTATTTTTAAGGGTGTAACATTCCCATCTCCTGGTAGCCAACATGTTGTGTGCTTCGAGTCGTAGCGGTAGCCCTCTGAAGACCGTGCGGTGGTGTAACAAAGGAAAGCCCCCTTCCCTTTCTAATCCACATCTGAGCCAGTCATTCCACTGGGCTAATCCAAGCACACCCCAGCAGACAAGCCTCTTCAGGCCGGCCCAGACTGCCTTCCTAACCCTCAGCAATACAGGTATCCCACACCTGAGTGACGCTCCGGCACAGGTCCTATGAGAGCTAACAGGTGGTCTTTGGTCTTTAAATGGAGGGGAATCTTGTTGATGGCAGCCTAATCTCAAGCAAACACAAGACAAGTCTGCTCCAGCTAATAACGCTCAGGCTGCACACGGGCCTCTGAGCTACGCAGCTCGCCCACAGGGTCGACCGATTCTGAAGGAAGGTTCGATGAGAAGAAGCAGAGCACCTTTACGGCAACTTCCTTTTTTAATCATAACAGAGGAAGCTGAGGAGCGACGGAGGATGAAGTATAATTAGTATTTTATGTCAGAAGATGAAAAACAAAAATCTTCCACTCGGGGTTCTTCAAATCTCACAGCTGCACATTTTCCTGTCAGAAAGAACCAGGCCATCAAAGCAACAGGACTGTTTCCGCATTCTGGTCCAGTCTGGTCTTTACTGAGTCTTGCACGTTAAAAGAGCATGATCCAACCAGCTGAACTGATCCTGACATTCCACAGGGTATGATATTACAGATCTGTATGATACTAAACTTGAGTGTTACATTAAACCTCCAGCAAAGTTTGAATTAAAAATATTAGATAAATATGAATAAATAATTCAGCATAGATATGATCAAAAGTGGCTTAAACACAGCTGAGCAGACCAATCCGAGAACTGTGTGGGTGTGGCTAATATGGAGCTTGACTGACAGATCTCTGTCTATTATTCATAGCCTGCTCCACCCATCATACTGAACTGGACATCATGATCCAGCTTTACTGGACTGGAAACTGGACCAATACAGAAGTCAGGGACAAACAGACAGGCAGATGGACAAGAAGACAATCTAGGTGATGGATAAAGTAATGAAGGGTGAAGGAACAATGTCAGTGATGGGTAAAGGAATGAACTGACGAAGGAACAATGTTAGTGATGGATGAAGAAATGAAGGATGAAGGAACAATGTTAGTGATGGATAAAGGAATGAACTGATGAAGGAACAATGTTAGTAAATGATAAAGGAATGAACTGATGAGGGAACAATGTTAGTTATGGATAAAGGAATGAACTGATGAAGGAACAATGTTAGTAAATGATAAAGGAATGAACTGATGAAGGAACAATGTTGGTGATGGATAAAGGAATGAACTGATGAAGGAACAATGTTGGTGATGGATAAAGGTATGAAGGATGAAGGAACAGTGTTGGTGATAGATAAAGGAATGAACGATGAAGGAACAGTGTTGGTGATAGATAAAGGAATGAACTGATGAAGGAACAGTGTTAGTGATGGATAAAGGAATGAACTGATGAAGGAACAGTGTTAGTGATGGATAAAGGAATGAACTGATGAAGGAACAGTGTTGGTGATGGATAAAGGAATGAACTGATGAAGGAACAGTGTTGGTGATGGATAAAGGAATGAACGGATGAAGGAACAATGTTAGTGATGGATAAAGGAGTTAACTGATAAAGGAACAGTGTTGGTGATGGATAAAGGAATGAACTGATGAAGGAACAGTGTTGGTGATGGATAAAGGAATGAACTGATGAAGGAACAGTGTTGGTGATGGATAAAGGAATGAACTGATGAAGGAACAGTGTTGGTGATGGATAAAGGAATGAACTGATGAAGGAACAGTGTTGGTGATGGATAAAGGAATGAACTGATGAAGGAACAGTGTTGGTGATGGATAAAGGAATGAACTGATGAAGGAACAGTGTTGGTGATGGATAAAGGAATGAAGGGATGACAGGTAGCTACAGACAGATGGTATAGCTAGTTTGCTTTGGGTTACGCTGGTTAGATTCTAATACTGCCCTGTGATTGGTCAGGGGCATGCTTACGGAGGCGTTACCCGTGATTAGGACCGCCCGGTTCACACAGAGAGGAGAGGAATATACTGTGATGTATATCAGTCGTTTATTGGTCACTGGAATATTATTTAAAGGGGCTTCATTACGCGCTACTGTACACCTGCACAAACCAGATTCACCTCGCTAGAGTGAGACTGCACGTGTAGGACCCCTGGGGCTTTACGTTCAAGGCTGGCATTAAAAGCAGACGCTAACTTTCCTTAGGGTAAAACAGCACGTAGACATAAACCATAAACAGAACCGCAGAAACACTTTCCCTCTCCTGTAAAGTTACTGCTCTACTGACCAAATGTTTTATTCTAAAGGTGATGAAATAAGGACTATCTAAATCGAAATATTCATCTTTTTACGAATGTATTTCTTTAAAATCACTTTATTGTTCAGTCTAGCACAAAACAACAGCCATTTCAATATAAATGTGTAGAAGACATTTAATACTATTCAGATCTGAAGTCATAGCTACATAAATAATTACACAATAAACTCATTTACTTTACATAATCAGTTCTGTACTTCTGCCTTTTTAGCCTTGCTTTGGATGTAACGAAAAAAGAGACACATGGAAAATATCTTATATAAGGTGTGAAATAAAACATATTAAAATTAAACTCATGATTAAAATTATTTCTGTTCTGCTTACAAACACATACAGACACAAAGTCAAGTTTCTCATCTTGTTTCCCTGAGAAATACTTTACACTGAACTACAGCTCTACAACAGAAACACCATCAGCAGACTGCCAGTGGGAAACGAGTTCCGTATGAGGTTCCTCAGGGCTCCACCCTGGGCTCCTTCTCATTCACCTAATGGACATTAATTCTGAATTCGACTGACTCAAACCGATTAACCAGCTTTAAATAAAATATATTTCACTCAATATTACAATAACTGTCGTGTTACTGAGATGTCATAAATATTTATTACACTATAAAATCTGGGTAATATTGCTGCTAAAAAAATTTATTTGTTTAAACTTGAAATAGTTTTACTTGAAAGTTTTTTCATTTTGTTAACTTACTATTTAAAATTCGATGAACTTAAAATTTTAGCAGCCTGAAATTTATTAACATTTATTACAGTAACATTTTTGTACAGTCCACTTACTGAGGTTGAGATTCATGATTTATAAACGCCTACCTCAACAAAAAGCAAAGGAAATAGATATTTAAGCACGAGAGACATGTATTAAACTAGTTCTAAAATTAAATTTAAATAATAGATTACATTAATTTATTGTATTTATTATATTTATTTTACAAACTAAATTATTACATTTATTACACTTATATTACACAATTAAATTAGTATACTTATTACATGTACATTACACCATTACATTATTTACATTTATTACATGTATATTAAACAATTATATTACATTTATTACACAATTAAATTATACTTATTACATGTATATTACACAAATACATTTTTACATTTATTACACGTATATTACACAAGTAAATTATTACATGTATTACATGTATATTACACAATTATATTACATATCTTACACTTATAATACACAATTAAATTATTACTTTTATATTACAGAGTAAAATTATTATATTAAACATATATTTATAAATTGTAGTCAGTTATTTCTCAGCAAATTTATTACCTCGTGCTTTTTAAAATCTGTGTTTATGACTATAAGGGGACGGGTTGTTTGTGGGGTTTCAAACTGTGTGTGTTTTTTTAAAATATAGCATTGATGTGATCGTAAAACCCGTATTAAGGTTTTGACTAAACCGCTGCAGTAATGACAGATCATGTGTTGTAATGTTTCTGAGCTGAACTGCAGTCTTCAGACAAATCTGTAAAGCTGAGCTTAAAGCTCACACACTCACACGAAGATAACGAGCCTGAAATAATAAAGAAGAGACCGGAGACGTATCAGATCAGACCGGATCAACAATAACCTGTCACTCAGTGGCACTCGTTTTCAACCATCTCCACAGATACACAGACAGATAGATAGACAGACAGATAGATAGATAGATAGATAGATAGATAGATAGATAGATAGATAGATAGATAGATAGATAGATAGTTGCTGATGTTTTAAAACTGTGTTACCACAGATCAGTATTGATTACTAATAGACAGACTAAGAAAAATAAATCAATAGATCCCATCTTTTGTCACATGTGAGGGTAAATATAAATAAATATAATAATAGTTAATAATTAATAATTAATAGTAATATTAATGGCTGTATGCTGTGCTAATCTGGTTTCAGGATCATTCACTAGTTGTGCAGAGGTGCTGAGTGCTCCCTCCTTTAACCACTGCTCTGTCCTTTGACCACTGCTGCACATGCCCATGAGCAGATGAGTCACCTGAGTTTTGAATTTGTGTTTCTGAGTTTCATTCGTTTGCTGCTCCTTCGTTTTTAAAGCCTCTGTTTTCGTTCAGACTTTCCTTTTTCATAACGAGCCGCGTGTCCGTTCCCTTCCTCTCAGACCCGACTCTGCCCTGCACCTCTCTCACTCCTCACCACAGTAACAGAACCGCAGCAGAGCTCAGCGCTCTGTCGTTCACAGAGACTCAGCTTGTTAGCTAGCTGTCGTTTTTGACTGGATTAGAAAATGAACAGATCAGATTTCAGATGAATATGAACTCATTTAGCTCAGCACAGGAAACCAGAGCCCAGCTGCTAATACATTCCATTCACACTTCAATTAGAGTCCCTGCACAGGAACTACAACGGCAATCATGCAAACCATTTCCTGTACAACCCTCCCTCCCTCTCCCTCCGTCACACTCTCTCTCTCTCTCTCTCTCTTTCTCCCCGTCACACTCTCTCTCTCTCTCTCTCTCTCTCTCTCTCTCCCCGTCACACTCTCTCTCTCCCCGTCAAACTCTCTCTCTCCATCCCTCTCCCTCCGTCACACTCTCTCCCTCCCTCCCTCACACACTCTCTCTCCCCGTCAAACTCTCTCTCTCCCTCTCTCCCGTCACACTCTCTCCCTCCCTCCGTCACACTCTCTCTCTCTCGCCCCATCACACTCTCCCTCCCTCTGTCACACTCTCTCTCTCCCCGTCACACTCTCCCTCTCCCCGTCACACTCTCCCTCCCTCTGTCACACTCTCTCCCTCCCTCCCTCACACTCTCTCTCTCCCCGTCAAACTCTCTCTCTCTCCCTCTCTCCCGTCACACTCTCTCCCTCCCTCCGTCACACTCTCTCTCTCTCTCCCCGTCACACTCCCCTCCCTCTGTCACACTCTCTCTCTCCCTCACACTCTCTCCCCCTCCGTCACACTCTCTCTCTCTCCCTCCGTCACACTCTCTCCCTCCCTCTGTCACACTCTCTCCCCCTCCGTCACACTCTCTCCGTCACACTCTCTCTCTCTCTCCGTCACACTCTCTCTCTCCCTCTCTCCCGTCACACTCTCTCTCCCTCTCTCCCGTCACACTCTCTCTCTCCCTCCGTCACACTCTCTCCCCCTCCGTCACACTCTCTCCGTCACACTCTCTCTGTCTCCCCGTCACACTCTTTCTCTCCCTCTCTCCCGTCACACTCTCTCTCTCTCCCTCTCTCCCGTCACACGCTCTCCCTCCCTCCGTCAAACTCTCTCCCTCCCTCCGTCACACTCTCTCCCTCCGTCACACTCTCTCTCCCTCTCTCTCCCCGTCATACACTCTCCCTCCCGCTGTCACACTCTCTCACACTCTCTCCCTCCCGCTGTCACACTCTCTCTCTTCCTCTCCCTCTCTCCATTCGTCACACTCTCTCTCCCTCTCTCCCTCCGTCACACTCTCTCTCCCTCTCTCCCTCCATCACACTCTCTCTCTTCCGTCTCTCTTCCTCCGTCACACTCTCTCCCTCCCTCTCTCCCTCTGTCACACTCTCTCTCTCCTTCCTTCACACTCACTCTCTTTTCCCCTGTCACACTCTCTCCCTCTCCATCCGTCACACTCTCTCTCTCCCTGCCACTCTCTCTCCCTCTCTCCCCGTCACACTCTCTCTCTCCCTCTCTCCTCGTCACACTCTCTCTCTCTCCCCGTCACACTTTCTCTCTCTTTCCTTTCTCTCACTTTCTCTAACTCTTTCTCTGTCACACTCTGTCTCTTCCTTCTCTCTCTCTTTCTCTCCCTCAATATGTCTCTTTCGTTTTCTCTCGCTGCCTCCTTCTTTCTCTCCCTCACTCTCCTTTCTCTTGTTTCTATCTCTCTATTTTTCTCTTTCAATTCCTTTTCTCTTTCTATGTCACTTTCTCTCTTATTCTTTTCTCTTTCTTTGTTTTTCTCTTTTTCTCTCCCTCTCTCCCTTTGAGGTGTGTTAGTGTGTGCTGTGCTGGTGTGAGTAGATCAGTGAGTGGACTGAGAATCATCCACCAACCAAAACCATCTAGCCTACTGCATTTTTAGACATGTGGATGTGGAAACTGAGAGAAAAGGAATGTGATAAAAAAAACATGAAAAAATAAAATTTTAATTAAATTAAAGACTGATTAATTTTTCCCCCGGTGTCTGTATATACGGT
Source organism: Prochilodus magdalenae (assembly GCA_024036415.1). NCBI lineage: Eukaryota > Metazoa > Chordata > Actinopteri > Characiformes > Prochilodontidae > Prochilodus > Prochilodus magdalenae. The sequence goes on along the minus strand of JAMWET010003701.1, from coordinate 543,371 downwards.
GTAGCACTAAGTTCAGTTAACCTGGACTATGTTTGCTCTCTTCATAATGAAACATGCACATGGTGAGTGCTCAACAAGTACTGACCGTAACCAGCATGCCCTGTCCCTAACTTTATGGAAATAATAATCAATTGTAAAATCAATTTTTACAACTCTGTAAAATATAAATATAAATAATATCATTGTAGCGCTCCTAAACAAGGTATTAGTGATTTTACTCACGTGACTGATACAACCAATAAGAGCGCCCTGGGTTCATATGGTTTATGTTAAAGAAAAAAAATTAATAATTTTACCAATAATATTAATTTTTCCGAATTTTTAAAGTACAATGGCAGTGCCTCCAATATCTACAAGGGCTGTATTTGCACTAGTCCTCTTTCACTGAATGAAACACAATAGAAATACACACTTTTAGCTCCAAATGAAAATAACCTTTTATATAATAATTATATTAAACCAAACTTTTCAACGTATATGTGTAGAAAATCTAAATTCTTCAGTACAATTTACTCAAATGGTTGGGAATCCAAACTTCAATCTTAAACCTGTGTAGTGAGCCCCACCCCCCACACACACGCAGACACACGCAGACACACACACACACACACTCCTAAGCCGGCATTGAACTAGTTAAAGTACTCGTTGCTGGCCCGGACTCGTTGCTGGCGCGCGTTGTGGCCCAGAAAATAAAACACACTGGCCTCTTCACTCTTTCGAGCAAAACAAAATGTTTTTAAAATAAAATCCCACCTCAGTTTGTGACTGAACCTCACTGTGAAAGCTCTGTCTCTCTCCCTCTCTCTCTCTCTCTCTCTCTGCAGCGGCCGCGCGGGCGAGGTTGCTCGGGCGACGGGGGTTAGCTTGGGGTGGCTAGGCTAACAGTTCAGTCTCCCACGGTGCTGGTGGAAGTTCGGCTTGCCAGACTGGCTAACCGCTAGCGTACCGGTTATTCTGGTGAACAGGCGAGGTCTTGAGCTCGGGTCGGACACGATAAAGCTTGGCTTTGCTAACCAAACATGTCCAGGGCTTGCTATCCCCCCCGAGGCTCAGTGCTATCCTTGGCTAGGCTAACGTGCACCTAAATGAGGTTTAAACGTATCTCTGTACGGAGTAAACACAAGGGATAACACAACATTACCGTCATGTCACTTATCTTACAGCCGTGACTTTACAGTATATCGTGATATTGAGCTAATAACACAACCGCAGGACTGTATATTTCTCCCTTCGCCACAGAGACCACTCTTTCTAGAACTTTCTTCTCAGACTTCTTTTTCCCGCCTCCTCCTTCTCTGACCCGCCCCCTTTTTCCCAGCAGACCCCCAACGCAGAATGCTATGGGACAAAATAAAATAAAAGCCAGAAAATATACAGAGACTGAACACAGCTTATTTAGGAACAATTAGATGAACTATTTAAAGAACTAATTATTATTATGGAAATTATTATTATTAATTTGCTAATTATTTAGCAGGGTTACACCATTAATGACACAAATTCATGTAAAATGCCACCAATTCTCTGTAATTAAATATTCAGACGACCATATTAAAATTCATGTCCATACTAACGACTCAGTATTTCTCTTTCTGATTTTAAGAAATGATGTTTCAATAAAATTATAACGACTGTAGAACACCCTCTAAATCTAATCTAATCTAATCTAATCTAATCTAATCTAATCTTATCTAAATTAAACTCCTACAGCCGCCTGAACCAGATCTCACGACTACATTGAGCATTATCACGCCACATGATGTCTGTGCCATGTGGGTACATGTATGTCAGTCAACCTCACGAGGGCTTCACTGGAAGACAGCGAGCTGATGATGCTGTCATCGCTGGCCCAAGCAGCGGCTCTGGTCTATTGTGTTTTGTTGGTTCCACCCCATCAGTATGGGTGCGAGAGAGAGCGCGAGAGAGAGACGGAAGCCAGTGCTCAGCAGATAAAAATCATAGCATGAATTGCCTCACATTCTTAGAAGTCTTCATAAGAAAGAGCTACTAGAATACCGAGAACAGGACGTGTTAAATGCTGTATGGTTTTGCCCTCAGTTACGCAGCTCCAGGTCGCACGCAGAGGCTCTCGAGCACATTCAGCGCGCACCGCGTGACGCAGTTCTGCGCTAGGGCTGAGGTGGGTCAGCTGCAGCTTCGCCTCGCCCCCTCTTAGGTTTCCACCAGCAAAGGTCAACCCAGAGCCGGATCTCAGGAAGATGTCGGGTTTGGGGCGATCAACAGGCGTCTACAGACGAGCCAACCCGACTCACACTGCTAGCTGTACACTCACACGGTAGCATGGCTGGTATGATGGCAAGAAGCTCTGGGCAGCAGTGAAGTGATGGCTTCTTGCACAGCACATGGAAGCCCTGCAGTCCTAATTGCATTTTTAGCCTGAATGAGGTTAGCGCTTGACCTAGCGTTCTAGTGAAATGTGTGGTTAATGATAGGAAGCTCTGTACAAGTCATGCTGTTTTGCAATGCCAGCAAGGCAACACCTTGACTGGCACAGCTATATAAAATGCTGATGAAATCATCAATGCCAGCGTCAAGCCAAGCGAGCCCAGCATTGGGTTTCCAGAGGCCCGGGCTAACACAAGTACGCTAACCCAGCCTACATGGACATGCATCGTTATGACGAGCGCCCTGAAATGCATGTGACTGGCTGCCGAGCTATGAAAAGAAAGTAAAAAAAAAAAAAGAACACATGAAAGGAAAAAGTGATGGGTAGCTACCACCAAAAAAGAGAGCGAGAATGAAAGAGAGCGAGGGCCACGCAGTTCAGAAAGCCTTAATGAGGCCCTTGTCCGCGAAGCCAGTTCAACGGTTAGAGCGCAGATGGCTTTTAAACACCTGCAAGCCCCAGCGAGAGAAGACAACGCTCCGCCAGACGTCCTGGTTGACACATCCCTGTGCACACGCATGACAACAGCTGAAACAGGCTTCCTCGCCCCCCAAAGAAGACCCGGCAAACTCGACGAGTCAAGTCATCATCGATTGCACAATCGGGAACCTCACCACACAGCGCCATATGGGAGATTCAACGGGCCCCCCGTCCTTTGTCTCCGGCGATTAAAATAAATACCCCAATTACCGATCGGTTATGCTTCCAAATGAACTTGTCACACTTACTGAGTCACAACGGAGTGCTTTCACAGCTGCTGCGTGGAAACAACAACCCCCACCCCAAAAGTTCTCTCTCTCTGTTTCAGCACCTTTCATCAGGTCCTATTCCTAACGCATGCACAAGACTTCATTCATTCACTAAGCCCTGGTGTCCACGAGAGACCTAACGAGACACTTCTAATTGGGTTCCTTCAGAATTAGCATTAAGCTCCATTCATTGGAACCTGTACTGGGGGATAAGTGGAGCTCCGTGTTCTACAAATCACAAACTCCATCCATTTTTAGTTATACAATAATACTACAGTAATAAACACTTTGTTAAGATCCTGTTATGCAAATGATTATATTTACGGTTTGATATTTACGGTTTGATTGGCAGCATTGCTGTTGGATCAAGACCTGGTGTCTCCGAAGTTCATCCAGACCACTGTATTAACAGCTGAGTTGTTGAAAGTCCTATTCAGACAGGGTTAGCTCTACATGGGGAGGTGGAGTAGCTGTACTACAGGACGTCAGTCCGATTTCTAACCCATTCGCACAGGAGAGGAAATCTCAGCGTAAATGGCCGAGAGGGGAGTGGCTACTCGATATACGCTCTACCGTCACCTTCAATGAAACATGCGTAAGAGGTAGCTTCAACCAAACATGGGACATGAAACATGAGACAACTGGACAAAGACTGAAACAGGCTGGACACGGTACATAAACATTCTGTATGGGAAGCCATATTTCAAGAGGTTTGCCTGAAATATCCCTCAGTCAAAACGGCGTTTGGAGACTGGACAAAATGCCAAGAGGGTATCGACAATACAGATGCCTCGGACGTGGGAAACTTCTATTCCACCGGATGTGACGGAATATTCACCTGCTATCGGTTACCACATGATTAACAGGACCTGAGGTTTTTACTGTGGCTTGTTTTCCAGAAGGAAAAAAGGTGCTGGGATCCCTAATTTACGGTGGCCGAGAAAGCCAAGCGCACTGCAAGTTAAAAACGCGCTGCAAAGGCTCAAAACACAAGCATCAAAATGATATGACTTTCACAACGTTAGCTGAACGCGCTGCAAGCTCTGAAAACACGAGCATCAAAATGAGATCGGACACGCTGCAAAGTCTCAAACGTGCAGCAAACACTGACAACACATGCAGCTTCCAAAACACAATGGAAGTGTTTCCGAGGGACACTGAAAGTGGACGGACCGAAAGCGGGCTGCGTGGACCTGGACGTAGAGCCGAGAGCCGAGAGCCGAGTTCCAGCAAAAGTCTAATCTGTTTATTAATGAATATTCAGGCGGGTTATTGGCCGGGTTCTCGTGTTTACATTTCTCTACCTCCAGGTCCACACAGCCCGCTCTCGAATGGGTCCGTCCACTTTTAGTGTCCCTCGGAAACACTTCCGTTGTGTTTTGAGGTTTCTGCATGTGTTTGGAAGCTGCATGTGTTTTCAGTGTTTGCTGCGCGTTTGAGACTTTGCAGCGTGTTCGGTGAATGGTTTGCCAGCGGTCTCATTTTGATGCTTGTGTTTTCAGATCTTGCAGCGCGTTTGGCTAATGTTGTGCAAGTCGTGTCGTTTTGATGAGCTTCAGTAACATGGCTTAACAAGATAGGGGAAAGGCAGTTCTGGATTGGTATCGGGATCAGATATTCCTGGTTCTGGTGTCCGTACCAGATGTTGCCCTTGCCCTGCTCACTGGGGGCTTGGACCCTGATTTTCTAAAAAAACTGCTTTGTGACAACATCTGTTGGGAAAAGCCCTCTGTAAATAACATTAGGGATGGATACTGATACCAGAATCATGAGTATCTACTGATACCGATACCGATCTAATACTGTCTTCACCCTCTCTGAAACCACTGAGCTGTTAATAATAGAGTCGTCTGGAAGCACTTGGCTTAACCATCCATCCAGATAACCTCAAGCTCAAACTCAGATACTCTACTGAGAAGCGTATTAGCGCATCCCAAGCACAAGGTAAAGCCCGCACTCTGATTATTAAGCTCTCAGTATCAGCTCATAAAGAATAAACCTCATTAAAGAGGACTTCCATCACAGGGCTTCTCTAAATCACTGCACAGTTCAATGGCTGAGAGGTAACAAAGCCACTCAGAGTTATTTGACGTGTATGGATGAATGATTGGATTGAAACGAATGAATTTAAATCCATTTCAAACCCAATTCTTATTACCAGCCTGTTTATTAAACTGCCCCAGTCTTCAGGCAGTGTATTCATAACCATTTCACATCATGGCTTTCTTTGAGGGAGGTTTGGACGTCTGGTTTCATTCACCACCACTGAGAACAATTCTGGCTCGGTAATGAGTGAAATGCTCTGGAACAGGCCAAGAACACCACTGCGAATGGCTCTGTTGGCATGTTAACCATTTCATTGGGCAGGAACTCTGACAGTATCAGCGGAGACCCCCTTTAAAGGAACTAGAAGGGGAAGTAGGCTGGTTTTACAATGCGAAGGTGCTGACAACTTCATGAACTCAACTTACACTGGGATCTATATGGAGTTCTATGCTGCTGATTATGCTTTAAAATATGTGAGGTGGGGTTATAATTCATCCTCAATAATAACTGTGGATTATTACGTGCAAATTATATATTAATTATTAATTAATACAAAAAAATATGTAACTTTTACATGTATGTTGTGATTTTCAGCATTTATTTATTTATTTATTTATTCATTTATTCGTTCGTTCATTCATTTGTTCGTTAGTTCGTTCATTTTATTATTTATTTAGCCATTTTTACAACAGATGTTCTCACAATGCAGCTTTACAAAGAACCTGGTATATGAGCGCCTAATGACGAAGCCGAGGGCCACGGAGGCTAGGACAAACTCCCACAGTTTAAACAAAAAAAACCTTGAGAGGAACCAAGACATATATGGGAACCCATCCTCCTCGGGTCAACACCAGATACACAAGCACAGTAAAGGAGCGTTCAGTGTTTGTAAGGTGGAGGAATGAATGTCTGATTAGTCCGTAATTAAGTAGCCGGGTCATCGGATTGGTCAGCAGGACGCAGGCCAGGCTTCCACAGTGCAGGACAGCCAGGAGCTCCATGGTGGTTAAAGGCAAGCGGTGGCACCCAGTCAGAGCAGCCGTAGCTACAATAACAGACTTCCAGCTATATACCAACACAAGCTGTACTGAGTAACAGGTCTGCTTAGGGAGTCTAACCTGGGTTTTACTGATCAAAGAACCTTAAAGAACCGCCAGTATGTTGGATAAAACTGAAACCCAAGTTCTAGCTTCTATAAAGGACAAAGCCGAGATTCTAGTTGCACAGTGCAGACTCTGAGACTAGCTAGTCACTTGTTAGAGCTTTAAAGCTAAGCTGTTCTAATGCTGAGTAAAACAGAAGAACCTCTCTTGCTCCTTCAAAGAACTTTCCAGCGGATGCTAATTCTTAAAAGAGAACCATTTTTGTCAATGACGTGTGTGAAGAACCTTTAAACAGCTGTGGCAGAACCTCCACATAATAAAAAAAAGTGCTAGGGAGAACCCTTAATTGGTAACGGTTCTTCTTTAAAGCATTCACAATATCTGTCTGGACGCGGTTCTTTAGGAAACCAATATGTACTTCTATGGCACTACATCCTAGAACTGTATGTCAAAAGCAGGAACCATTTAGGAACCTCTTCAAGGCAGTGGTCATATATAGAACCAAGGAACCATGTGAATGCTTAAATGGTTCTGATTGCATGGTTCTTTAGGGAACCAAAGTGGTTTACCTATGATATTGCATTAGGAATGGCACCTTTGTTAAGTGAAAAGGTTCCACACTGTGTTCCTAGAACTGTAAGTCAAAAGCAGGAACTATTTAGTAACCTAGAACTGCACCAGTAAAAAGGGAGGTTCTTTGAGGTTTTCGTTTTTAAACAAAGGCTGTGGTCATATATAGAACCAAGGAACCATGTGAATGCTTTAATGGTTCTTACTGCATGGTTCTTTAAGGGAACCAAAGTGGTATTTCAATGATATAATAATAATACATTTTATTTCATAGGCGCCTTTCTGTCACTCAAGGACACCTTACAAATGTGCAAATTAAACAATACATATGAAAAAATAAAGATAAAAAACACAACAATCACATAAACACATAAACACATATCACATAAAGAATGGCACTTTTTTAAATATAAAGGTTCTACACCAATTAAAATGTGTTCCTAGAACTGTGTGTCAAAAGCAAGAACTATTTAGGAACCTAGAACTGCACCAGTAAAATGGGAGGGTCTTCATGTTCAAAGCAGGATCCGTTTAAGAACCTGGAACTACACCAGTAAAGAAGAAGGTTCTTCAGGGTGCTTCAGTTTTTTTAAGCACATGTAGCGGTTCTATACAGAACCAGTGAACCATGTGAATGCTTAACTGGTTCTTTGTCTGGTTGCACGGTTCTCTTGTATAATGTAGAACTTTTTGGGAACCTCTTTAGAAATAGTTCTATTTACCAACAAAAAGGGTCCGTTGTTCTTCACTAAGAACTGTGAGTATATGGTCCCTAAAGAAGCTTCATATAGCTACTCTCCTTTGTAGTAGTGGAACGTAGAACCCTATTTGCGGAGAGTTATTCAAGATGATTTCCAAACATGGTAATCACGAAGGTGCACCATAACTGCAAGGCGTAACCCGTAGCCCACAGGAACTCTGAATACCCAAGAATCGGACTGTACTAGACTCTGTACATCGCTCTGACTGCTCAGGGCTTTTCCCAGGCAGTAGTCTCAATTCCAGTAATCGTGAGTTCTGCAATGATGCAGTGATCTCACTGTGGAACTGAGTGGACGTGACCACACCTGGTGTGACAAAACGTTCTGCCTTCTGCTCTTTGTGGTTATTTGATTCACTGGAAGCACCACTTCGTAAGACCAGGCCACACTGCAGCACTGACCCCTGCCGTACCTCACGTCTGGTGCAGGACGTTCAGTATCACAGCGTTCAGTATCCAGTCAACACAGTCATCAAACACGCTACATCCGCAAGAACAGCCTTGCTTCGTTTCTTCGAGTGATGGAGAACCTTTGGGATCCCACTGTGTTGAAGAGAAGACAGGGCTCGGCCTAGCACTGTAATATCACTCTGCTGAGCTCCACACCTCACCACTAGCACTCTTCCATTTATTTATTATCCCTAATGTCTCCTACCGTGTTCTATAGTCTGGAATATACGCAGTAAATATCAGTACCGTGAAACAGGACCAGTATCAGGTAGCAGCACTACGTCAAATTTGGTCAACAAGTTGCTTAAAGGACAGAGGAATCTGACCTCCGCATTTAACCCATCCTTACAGTAACACACACACATACACACACACACACACACACACACACACACACACACACAATCACTAAAACACACACAATCACTAAAACACACACACACAATCACTAATACACACACACACACACAATCACTAATACACACACACACACACAATCACTAATACACACACACACACACACACACACACACAATCACTAATACACACACACACACACACACACACACACACAATCACTAATACACACACACACACACACACTCAAAATCACTAATACACACACACACACACACACACACACACACACAATCACTAATACACACACACACACACACACACAATCACTAATACACACACACACACACACACACACACACACACACACACACACACACACACTAATACACACACACACACACACAATCACTAATACACACACACACACACAATCACTAATACACACACACACACAATCACTAATACACACACACAATCACTAATACACACACACACACACACACACACACAATCACTAATACACACACACAATCACTAATACACACACACACACACACACACACACAATCACTAATACACACACACACACACACAATCACTAATACACACACAATCACTAATACACACACACACACAATCACTAATACACACACACAATCACTAATACACACACACACACACACACACACACAATCACTAATACACACACACAATCACTAATACACACACCCACACACACACACACACAATCACTAATACACACACACACACATACAATCACTAATACACACACACAAACCCTATCCACAGTGACCCAGAAGCAGTTGGGGGTTAGGGCACATCAGCCATGCCCCATCAGCACAGGGAATCAAACGAGCGACCTTCTGACCCCCAAGGCTGGTTTCCTAACCTCCAGCCCACGACTGCCTCTCTGACCTCCATAACATTTCTTCTGGTGGGCTGTGCTTTGGACCCCTTCCCCAGGAAGAACAAACTTATGACTGAATGAGAATTCAAAGAGAACTCCGTCAAAACTTGGCGAAGGACACGTCCTTTCGAACGTGTGGGCGGAGGATATACTACTCGTTCCCTATCATGACCACCTATTCACTCACCCCTTATAGCAAAGCTGGACATTAGACATGTGCACACAATGACAACGGTGGGTGGGGGTTGCAGTGACGGTGTTGAACAGGTGATTCTCCTTACAGGCACAGCAAGGCGGAAGGCAACGACGTGGCAGGGAACTAGCCACATTTTAATTTCCCCCAACCTCAGTAGAATTAGTTTTAACAGTGCAGTGAAATGGTTGACTATGATGTAGACCTGCTGGGGAACCTTCTAAAAGCAGTCCTAAATGTTCCACTGCTGTTTAAAGTCAAAGAGCTCGTTTGTAATACCATGACAAAGTGGAGGTGGTGGAGTGGGCCCATGTCATTGGTCAATATCATTTCTCGCCGCCTGCTGGTGCGTGATGATGTAACCAAAACCTGAAAGATGTTGCAGTGGCTGTACATGCACACGGAGGACTACACGGAAACGGGATCATGCCAGGAAGTAAATAGTGATTTACTTCATCCAGGGATGCTAACGAGTCTAACAATGAGCAGCTTGACAGACTCTATTAACACGGTGTTAGGTTATGAAAGGAGCTGACTGTGAACTTTCAGACAGCGACTTTGGTGGGGTTTTTGTGCATGTGGGCTTTGGGACTTTTGATCGTTTCACGGCAACCTGCTGAGGAAATCTGAAATACAGAATGATTATATATGGCACAAATCACCAGGTGCATCGCAGCATATGCCGTGTTAGCTTTGCCTGGCTGAGATACGGCTTTAATTTAACCATTAAAGTTCAGGTATGGCCATATATGGCTTTATGTGCTGCCAAGAATTAGTCTTCATTCATTTCATCAAGCCTTTTTACCGAGCCTCTGGTTTCATTACTGTGCCTTTAAGGCTGATATATGGAAATAACCTCTGTTTATAATTATACAGTAGCACATTAAAACCCGATCAGGGCCGAAATGCTTTTTATGGTCAGTGTAAGAGGGCGGGGCTAAACTGCTATTGGCTAAACACGCAGATATATGTAAAAGACTCTTAATGATGATGACTCTGTTTTTTAGCATAGGCTCCATATATGGACTTTAGGGTATGTTTTCAAGTCATCAGCGTTTATATATTCCATCAAAGATTTGAATTCCAATTTTAAAAAATCTAAAATTTTGAAAAATTTGAAAAAAAAAAAAAATCTGTGGAAGTGGTCACTTTAATAAATGTCTACGGCAATATTCTGTCATAATTTATGTATGTGCTGTATATAGCTCTCTTTACACACTGTACATATATTTATATATATTTTATTATTATTATTATTATTATTATTATTATTATTATAATTATATATTAGATATATATATATATTTATATATATTTCTTATATATTATATAATAATATATAATATATAATAAATATATACACACTATACATGTGTTTATTGTGTGTATATATATATATATATATATATATATATATATATATATATATATATATATATACACATACACACACACACACACACATATAAATATATAATAATAATAATAATAATAAAATATATATAAATATACACAATATATATTTATATACACTATATATATATATTTTTTTTTTTTTTTTTTTATTATTATTTTTTATAGTGTATATTAATATATATTTTATTATTATTATTAATTATGTATTGCTTTTTTTATGTATTTATTTTTAAATATTTTTTAAGTAATACACTTTATATATATTTTTGGTTTAGTGGTGTAGTTTTTATTTTTTTTGCTTTTTTTAAATACACTTGTAAAATAAAACTTGACTTTGACCTAAATACAACACACTGCAGCTGCTGGAGCTGTACAGTAGAGTGAGGGTCAATCCGGCCCCCACAGCATGCAGGCTATAATGCATGCAGGCCTACCACCCGTAGGACACTGTGAGTACTGCAGGCGCGGATCACAATCACTTTTTCCACCAGTATTCTTTCTATTGCGCTCTTCTTTGCTGACCTTTCTCTGTCTATTGACACACTTTCTTCTTTAACTGTACTTTTCTGTCCAGCAGGCCGGACTGTACTGAGGCGCTCTCTTATGCACAGGGACAGGGAAGCCCCTCCATGCTCGCTGACTGCATCTATTCACTGAGCCGGCCGCAAAGGAATCCGAGAGGATTGCATGTAATTGACCGAGGGTCTTCGCCATTGAGAGAGTGGTGTACATATACGCTGTCAATGGGATTTTCGCTTATGGTCCTTCCGGCTAAGTAACAAGACACTCTCAGATGGAATTTTCTCCCAGCAAGTGCGCGTAAACCACTCGGAGCATTCCCTTTAGCACCAGTTGGGGCAGAGCGCTTGGCACCTGATCAGATTCTTTTTCCCATGAAACCCCATTGAGGGTAAAATAACGAGCTGATCGGTGGCTGATAAAGCGGCGTACAGTGGTTGCAGTGTATGTCAGGAATGAAGGCGATTGCAGCAGAGGTTGCCAGTGCCTTAACCCCTGATAAACTCAGCTGATTACGGCATGAAAAATACAGGCCTTTCCTGAATGGTGTGCCATTCAGAAGAAAAAAAACGGGGGCGGTTCGAAAACACAAGGCTGGCGAGAGCCGAAGAGCCCTTTCTCAAAGTTCAACGAGTCAAAGCGCTGAAAAGCAGCATGGGAAAATGCAGCTAAGCTATGCGAGGCCTTCGACTACAATTTTCCATGAGAGGAGGGGGGAGGAGGAAAGTCTTAAGGAAATCCCTTAAGGTGGGATACACAGACATGCATGGACCCATTCATGTCCAAAAGATGCTTTACGGCTGCTGGAGGACAGGTTCGCTTTAGCACGGCGTCCAACAGAGACGATTCTCATCGTTAAAAAGCTAAACCAGCGAAACCAACTGGGCTTTGGGGCCCTCGTAGCAGCGGGGGAACGAGGACGAACCCTTCATGAAAGTAGGAAGGCTCACATCACAGAGAGGAAGCACACTGCATTGGCCTGCTCTCTCTGGAATTCACCAAAGCAAACGGTGCACTGTCTATGAACACACGTTATAGTGCATTATGACAACAGCCTATTAATATCACTGATGGAGGTGGTTCTCGGTAATCTCAGATTACTTCACAGTGCTGTGGGGAACCAATGTCTGCAGAGCCGACATAGCCTTTGTGTAGAAAGAAGTTCTACAGAGAACCTTAATATTAATGCACCATTTCTATATACACTCCGCATCAGAAGATCAGCTCTCCCAGAAGGAGGTGTGGGATTGCAGTGCTGGAGGGAAGGAAGATAAAGGTGACCAGGATCAATAACTGATGATAAGTTTAGACTGATATGATCAATATTTATTGAGCTACACATACAGAAGTCTGTCTCTCAGTATGGCATTGGGCCGCCATGTTTGCTAACCCAACATGCCAGACGTCTCGGTATGGAGCTGTAGATGTTCCTAATGGAGTCCTGTGATAATCCATCCCATGCAGCTTGAATATCCTCACACAGTTCCTGCAGATGGTGCGGTAGGGGTGGGGGTGGAGGGACACGCCTTCTGGACGCGTGGCAACAAACCATTCGTCTTGGTGCTGACCACGGTGCCTCCACACACGGACTCGTTGGGCGTCTCCACCAAGACTAAAGCGGGACTCGTCACTGAAGATGACCCGCTGTCACTCTGAGTCACTCCAGCACGTCACCATTGCGGTTTGTTGAGGTGTTGTTAGGGACAGTCGTCGTTTTCATTTCAACATGCTTTAGATATCATGCAGCAGATTCAGAAGCATTTTGGGTTCTAACTTTCTATGGGGGAGCTTCAGAGGGTTCTTCAGACGTCTGGTTTCTATCACCACCATGGTGATACTTAGTCAGTTTTACATTTCCTTAGAATGGAGCTTTCTGCGTCAAACCACTCTGAATGAGTTTGTTTCCATGGTGATGATGTGCTTATGAGGTCATTCTGAGAATACAGTGGACCTCCCCTTTTAACAGGGTTCAATAGTTGAGTGGCGTCAGTGATTTTCTAGGGAAGATTTCAAATATGGTAAATAATTACTTGGGGAAGTCGTGGGCTGGAGGTTAGGGAACCAGCCTTGTGACCGGAGAGTCGCCGGTTCGATTCCCTGAACTGACAGCAACGACTGAGGTGCCCTTGAGCAAGGCACCTAACCCCTACTGCTCCCCGGGCGCTGTGGATAGGGCTGCCTACCGCTCCGGGTAAGTGTGCTCACTGCCCCCTAGAGTGTGTGTTCACTAGTGAGTGTGTATGTGGGTGTTTCACTTCACGGATGGGTTAAATACGGAGACTAAATTTCCCCACTGTGGGATCAATAAGGGATTAAAATCTTGATGATGATAAAATCTTAAGATGATGATTTCCAGAAGATGGGCAAACAGTACAACAATAATAATCATAATATTAATAAATAATAATAATAACAACAACAACAACTTTGGACTTTAAGTCCTTTACATTGGCCCAACACATCAAAACAACCAAAGATGCTTTAACTACATGCGTTAACTTTAAGGCAGTTCGTTCCTTTTGCTATGAAGTTGCAGTATTGAGACAAGACAGCTCTGACGTACACGTCACATGTAACTCAAACTCGATTCCAGAGCACAGACACATGTACAGCCATCCGAGAGCACCATTACACACTTCCAGAGAGACAGAGAGAGCAAACCCCACAGTCAGACTGTACAGAGAGATTCGCAAAGATAGAAAGACAGACATGAAGTGAGACAGCTGTCCTTTATTCACCCCGAGCGGAGCTGTGAAGGTTCAGCTCAAATGTTCCAAGATGTCAGAACTACAAAGCTCCCTTTAAAACAAGAGAATCTGCAAGAGAGCAAAGACTGAGAGAGAGAGAGGGAGAGAGAGAGAGAGAGAGAGAGAGAGAGAGAGAGAGAGAGAGAGAGAGAGAGAGAGAGAGAGAGAGAGAGGGGGAGAGAGAGAGAGAGAGAGAGAGAGAGAGAGAGAGAGAGAGAGAGAGAGAGAGAGAGAGAGGGAGGGAGAGAGAGAGAGAGAGAGAGAGAGGGAGAGAGAGAGAGAGAGAGAGGGAGAGAGAGAGAGAGAGAGAGAGAGAGGAAGAGAGAGAGAGAGAGAGAGAGAGAGAGAGAGAGAGAGAGAGAGAGAGAGAGAGAGCGAGAGGGAGGGAGAGAGAGAGAGAGAGAGAGAGAGAGAGAGAGAGAGAGAGAGAGAGAGAGAGAGAGAGAGAGGGAGGGAGAGAGAGAGAGAGAGAGAGAGAGAGAGAGAGAGAATATGATAAAGCGTCACTACAACAGCTGGCCTGCTGCTGGGCCTTCTGTTCCTTCATTCTAAAAAAGCTAGTAGGGACAAGACAGCAATGTGTGGCCAGGGGGAAATGACTGCAGGAAGAGAGAGGATGGTGGAGGAGGGGGGTAGAGAGGCGCTGCAGAGGGGAGCTAAAGGGGGCTGGAGAAAAGAGCAAAAGAGCTGGAGAGGGCAGCAGGCTGCTGGGGCTCTGCAGAGGCTTCAGCAGACCCGAATCTTCGGCCCGAACCCGGATAACAGGCTGCAGCACCAAATCACCAGCAGGAGAATGAACCCCTATCTGGACCCAGACCACTGATAACGGAGAGGTCATCTTAGCAGCGGTGTTGAGCTGCTTTAGCCGCAGGTAGCAGGGCTGCCTAATAATAATTACAGCCCCCCTAATATGTTTAATAAAGAAGATCGTTCAAAACAGCCCAGCTACTGTCATAACGCCTCGCGTATTCCTCACACCGCAGCCTGCTGCTAAAGCCGCGGTGAACGCAGCCCAGTATCCATGGGAGACGGACCCTATTAAACCCCAACACAAAGTTCTACCCCGACCTGAGACTGACTGTGTCCGAACCCGGTTACACCCGACCACACTAACTTCAAGCTCTAGTGCTCAGACTGAGCTCCGTTTGGCCTCCACCAGTCCACATCCACCCTCTCTGAGGCCCTGGCTGAGGCCTTGCACAAGAGCGGAACAGGAGCACGCATACACACAGGAAACACCAAATGAAGTCAAAATTTATAAGAGCGGGGATTATGTAACAGGAAGCCATATCTCCATCTGCTGGAGAGCCCAGCCCTGGGAGAAAACGGGGGGAAATTACAGGCTAAATCATCTGCGGCCTCGATCCATCTTTAGACGAGCAACACAGACTTCAAACGGGACTCGGAAGGCGAGGTGGCCCGCCTCAGACAGCTGGGGCCGGACCACAGAGATTAAACAAATATCATTAATCTGTCCAACACCAGGATTATTACACCGTTATTATTATTAATGCTGGTGATTCGGTGCTGATATTCCATTGTTTAATAATTAAACATCCTGGACATGCATTAGAAATTATTCAGTACCTACTACAAATTATTCAGTATCTACTACAAACTATTCAGTACCTACTACAAATTATTTAGTACCTCCTACAAACTATTCAGTATCTACTACAAATTATTTAGTACCTACTACAAACTATTCAGTATCTACTACAAATTATTTAGTACCTACTTCAAATTATTCAGTATCTACAACAAATTATTCAGTATCTACTAAGAGGTATTCAGCACCTACTATAAATTATTAAGTATCTACTACAAGTTATTCAGTACCTACTACAAATTATTCAGTATCTACAACAAATTATTCAGTACCTACTACAAATTATTCAGTACCTACTACAAATTATTCAGTATCTACAACAAATTATTCAGTATCTACAACAAATTATTCAGTATCTACTAAGAGGTATTCAGCACCTACTACAAATTATTCAGTACCTACTACAAATTATTTAGTATCTACAACAAATTATTTAGTACCTACTATTAATTATACAGTATCTGCTATTAGTTATTCAGTACCTACTACAAATTATTCAGTACCTACTACAAACTATTCAGTATCTACAACAAATTATTCAGTACCTACTACAATTTATTTAGTATCTACAACAAATTATTCAGTACCTACTATTAATTATTCAGTATCTACTAATTATTCAGTACCTACTACAAATTATTCAGTATCTACTACAAATTATTCAGTACGTACTACAAATTATTCTGTATCTACTACAAATTATTTAGTATGTACAACAAACTATTCAGTATCTACTAATTATTAATCAGTACCTACTACAAGTTATTCAGTATCTACTACAAATTATTCAGTATCTACTACAAATTATTCAGTATCTGCTGTTAATTATTCAGTGCCTACTATTAATTATTCAGTATCCATTTTGAATTATTTAGTAATTACTATCTATGATTTAGTATTCTTGTGTATCAGACTGAACACCCTGTGGATAAGACAGAACACCCTGTGGATAAGACTGAACACCCCTGTGAATAAGACTGAACACCCCTGTGAATAAGACTGAACACCCTGTGAATAAGACTGAACACCCATGTGAATAAGACTGAACACCCCTGTGAATAAGACTGAACACCCCTGTGAATAAGACTGAACACCCCTGTGAATAAGACTGAACACCCTGTGAATAAGACTGAACACCCCTGTGAATAAGACTGAACACCCCTGTGAATAAGACTGAACACCCCTGTGAATAAGACTGAACACCCCTGTGAATAAGACTGAACACCCTGTGGATAAGACTGAACACCCTGTGTATAAGACTGAACACCCTGTGGATAAGACTGAACACCCTGTGGATAAGACTGAACACCCTGTGGATAAGACTGAACACCCTGTGTATAAGACTGAACACCCCTGTGGATAAGACTGAACACCCTTGCTGTAACGGGATAAGACGGTATTGATCTTTCTAATGAGGACAGTTAGATCTGATAGGAATTTTATGACCTTGATGCAGACGCACCAATCCCAGTTCCCCTCGCTCTCTGGCTCATCTATGTCTCTGAGGTCTACGTGCGATAAGACTGAAGTGCACTGCCCAATTTAGGAGCACTAACAACAATCCATTACAGCAGTGTCACCAAACAGTATCCAGATTTGAGAGCTAATTCATACCACTCGGCCGCTCTGCTTGGGTCCGGTCATATTGGTTTGATAAATGCGAAGACTATCCATGTCTCCAGTAAACAAACAAAGACAGACTCATCAGCAAACTGTACTCTTCCAGCTGAAGAGGAATACCACATAGGTTGCGTTCCCATGATACCACTGATTCTGTCAACAGCTGGTCCCGAGCGACCGATTGAAGTACACACTGGGGCTCTCACGTCTTGGACGAGCGCTGGCACAATGCAGGCGACGCAGAGGAACATTAAACAGCTACATATGCAGACTTGGATGTAGCGGAGCCCCAAATTACTGGCTGCAATGGAAATATAACTTAATTCAAAGAGTAAAATCACGGCAAACGTTCAATCGAAACCACCGTACGGTTAATGCAGCCCAGTGACGTACATTGCCATGAGAAAGCTTTGTTGTTTATTTGAAGCCGAACAGTGTTGGGCGGCGGGCGGGTCGAGGGGGGAGCATCATTATGAGTTTATTGGTGTTTGTTTTTTTTTGTTTTTTTTCCTCAAGGCTTTGGAAGTCTTGTCATCTGCATTAATGTGACACATATGAACTGGAATGCTTTACAGGCACATTCCATATGGGGGTCGGAGCGCTCAGCTGTACGGATTTCAAGCCGAAAACAACAGAGCAAAGCCATCCAGTTACAGGAGGACATGTTCATGGAGCTAAAGTCAAATGACGCGTACAGCCAAAAGGGAAGTCGAGAATCACCAAACTGGTTCCATGAGCCATACCTGGGTTTACCAACAGAGCATGGCACACAGCTTATGGGAGCTTTCGTTACAATGCTTTCACAACCCCAGCAGAACCAGCCGACAGGAATGAAACTCGGTGGGTAGGTTTGAATGTCCGCAGTGATGCCCTCAATGAGTCATCCTGTTGGTGCCAGCACCATTGGCAGACGGCTGCATGACGCAGCACCACATCAACACCACATCAACTTCACCAAAGGCTGCAATTGTCTCGTGCCAATCTGTCACTGGGGGACTCAGAATGGCAGCGGGTCATCTCGCTCCTGGTGGAGACGGCCAACGAATCTGTGTGGAGGCACCGTGGTCAGCACCAAGATGAACGATTTGTTGTCACATGGCACACGTCCAGAAGGGCTGGTGTCATTACACCTCCACCCCTACCGCACCATCTGCAGGAACTGTGTGAGGATATTCAAGCTGCATGGGATGGATTATCACAGGACACCATTAGGAACCTCTACAGCTCCATACCGAGACGTCTGGCATGTTGGGTTAGCAAACATGGCGGCCCAACACCATACTGAGACAGACTTCTCACAACGCCCCCTCTGGTTAGTTCATGTCATAGCACAGCTCTTCCTGCTCCACCCTGGTTCCATCCACTCCCACACCTGAGACCAATCTGTTACCCATTAGGACTTGTATTAAGACTCCTCTGTTTGCCCTGTTGCTTTGTGAGGTCTCTGTTTTCCCCTCGTGAATCCTAGCCGTGTTTGCTTTCAGTTCTTGTTCTCTTTGTTTGGTAGTGTTTGGGTTTGTCTTCGGTTCTTGACCCTTGTTTTGTTTCTGCTTTATATTTATGGACATGTCTTTAGTAATACCCACCTGTGTTTTGACCCGTTACCCGGACTAACACGAATAAAGCCACTGTGCACTTGTATCCCGCCTCAACTACTACGTTACAATGATTGGAGAGGGCAGACTATGCCTTTTCGCTCAGGCCTATGACATGACGGAGGGAACATGTGTTATAATGATTCCATGCTGACTTGCTGTTAGCATTTTTGAGTGGACTTGTCTTTGCGTCAAATAAAAAACGAACCATGTAAGCAAAGGAAAATCCGCAAATTCAGCAGTCAGAGCTCTCCCGGGCAAAACAGGGACTAGCGGCTGGCCGAGCGGAGAGGCATGTTTGCTATGTGTTTGGTGGACGATTCCAGGAGTTCCAGTGCAGGCCCAGGGGCTGCAGATTCTCCACTGCTCAAACTCCTGACGTGTCTCGGCAGCTGCCTGGCCGCACACTCCATACACACAGCCCTCTGTTTACCGGCCAGACCTCCAAATGTTTACAGTGCTGCCGTTTCTCCATCGCTAGCTCTCCGGCATTGAGTGTGCGCGTCAGAGGAGTAAGTGAACTTACAGTGCGAGGCGAAAGCTGAAGGTGTACTTCACATAAGAGCAGGTGTCACCTGCCGGAGGCTCGTGCTCTGCGCTCGTGACGGCTGACGTTAGCGGCGTGGGGTTTGAACTTTGCACGCTGCGGATTCACGAGAGCCGCTCAGGTGTCCGTGTACAGTAAACAGCGCAAAACAAACCATAAAAACGCTGAGATTTACATTGAGGACAGCCTGCAGACCGCAGGGGTCAAACCTGAGGACATGTACACCCAAGTATGGATGAATCCTGTCATGCTTTCAGTTTGCTGTTGAATGATGTCACAGCAGTCTGGCTGCAGTGCTTTATGTAAGGAGCTTTTGTCTCATTCTTTGCTGCCACCATGCGTGCAGTGAAGTCGCACTGGCACTGCTTCTGTTTTCAGCAGGCCTGTAATGACGTACTGGATGCAATCTGATTATTTTTGCATTATCTAGCCATATGTGTATCACTGAGCTCCAGTCACTCCGCCACAACCATTGTTAACAGGTGCACAATAGTGATGGGCGCTGGAGCCATGGGAATGTGTTCTGCTTGGCAGTTTGATGGACATATGTCATGGCAGGAGACACTTTCTAGATAGCATAGCACCCACAGTAAAGTTTGGTGGAGGAGGGATAATGGCCTGGGGCTGTTTTACAGGGCTTGGGCTCGGGACATTAGTTCTAGTAAACGTAGTTCCACAGACTAGTCAGGTTGTTTACGTTCCTGCTCGGTGTTGGCACTTAAGGCTTGATGTGGACTAATTGTCATTTACGTGATTATGGCACTAACAACATGGCCGCCTCAGCCAAGACAACCAGAGAGGAGCCTTGTGATTGGAGAGTCTGTATCTTCTGAGGTTTCCTGAGGGCTAGCAACTTCTACCAGGACTCTGTAAAAAGCACATCACGCTGTCAAGCTGCAGGGCTCTGGTTTTCTGAAGACTATAGAGGAGAAGCCTTCCTCCATAGCCCTCCTCCATAGCCCTCCAACATAGCCCTCCTCCACAGCCCTCCACCATAGCCCTCCTCCATTGCCCTCTTCCATAGCCTTCCTTCATAGCCCTCCTCTATAGCCCTCCTCCATAGCCTTCCTTCATAGCCCTCCTCTATAGCCCTCCTCCATTGCCCTCTTCCATAGCCCTCCTTCATAACCCTCCTTCATAGCCCTCCTCCATAGCCCACCTGCATTGCCTTCTTCCATAGCCCACCTCCATTGCCCTCTTCCATTGCCCTCCTTCATAGCCCTCCTTAAAAGCGCTCCGCCATAGCCCTCCTCCATTGCCCTCTTCCATAGCCCTCCTTCGGAGTGCTCCGCCATAGCCCTCCTCCATAGCCCTCCTCCATAGCCCTCCTTCATAGCCCTCCTTCATAGCCCTCCTTCATAGCCCTCCTTCATAGTGCTCCTCCATTGCCCTCTTCCATAGCCCTCCTTCGTAGCCCTCCTTCGTAGCCCTCCTTCATAGTGCTCTGCCATAGCCCTCCTTCATAGCCCACCTTCATAGCCCACTTTCATAGCCCACTTTCATAGCCCACCTTCATAGCCCACCTTCATAGCCCTGCTCCATTGCCCTCTTCCGTAGCCCTCCTTCGTAGCCCTCCTTCATAGCCCTCCTTCATAGCCCTCCTTCATAGCTCTCCTCCATAGCCCACCTCCACTGCCCTCTTCCATAGCCCTTCTTCATAGCCCTCCTTGAAAGCGCTCCGCCATAGCCCTCCTCCATTGCCGTCCTTCGTAGCCCTCCTTCACAGCCCTCCTTCATAGCCCTCCTCCATAGCCCTCCTTCATAGCCCACCTCCATTGCCCTCTTCCATAGCCCTCCTTCATAGACCTCCTTAAAAGCGCGCCGCCATAGCCCTCCTCTATTGCCCTCTTCCATAGCCCTCCTCCATAGCCATCCTCCATAGCCCACCTCCATAGCCCTTCCTCATAGCCCTTCACTGCAACCTAGGATGCACCAAAGTCGGGTACAAGGACTCCAGTAACCATATCTCGGGTTCTCTCAAGGCTAGCAATGCCATCCAGGGTTTGCTGGATAGGGCATGTCACATTCTAATGACCTGCGGAGTTTGGCTTCACCGCTGATTTTTATTAAAGCAATTTTTACATCACTTGTTGCAAAGCATTCCATTCTCAAGCAGCTTTAGCTTTGATGTCATCTGTGAAAAACATCTATTTTATTTTTTTACAGAACTGTTCACAATTTGGGGACACCCTTATTAGCATGACTGTGCCCCTGTACCTGGACAAAGCCCTGACCTCATCCCCACTGAACACCTTCAGGCCGAAGAGGAACATCGACTGTGAGTCAGGCCATCTTGTCCAACATCACTAATGCTCTTATGACTGAATGGGCACAAACTCCCACAGACACACTCCATGACCTTCCAGGAAGAGCGGAGGCTGTTACAGAGTGGAGGGCCATTTCTAAGCCCACGGTTTAGGTACTGGAGCTCATATAGGGGGGTTATGAGTGTCACGTCCACATTACATTTTGACCATATAGCGTAATCAGCTCATGTATCAGCAAATGGATAAATTAATAAGTTTCACGTAGCCAAATCTATTGTACGTCCATTGTCAATAACATAGTTGCACAAATTGTGAGATATGCAAATGATTCAAGTTTCACGCTCAGCTGTCCATGTGACAAAAGCAAGGATGGGTCTTATCTCTGTACCTGACTGACCCAACAGCCACGACAGCAGACATTCAGCGAGCACTGATGCCTCACATGAATCATCCTATTAGTGCAGCACCACTGGCAAACGGATGCACCATGCAGGACTACATGCACACAGACCGTTACGACGACTGTACTTAACACCACGTCACCGTCACCAAAGACTGCAGTGGTGTCGTACCAGACTGTCATGGAGTGGCTCAGAATGGCAGCGGGTCGTGGAGATACTGTGGTCAGCGCCAACATGAACGGTTTGTTGTAAAGCGTTACACGTTCAGAAGGCCTGGTGTCGCTCCACCTCCACCCCTACCACACAATCTGCAGGAACTGTGTGAGGATATTTAAGCTGCATGGGGTGGATTATCACAGGACACCATTAGGAACCTCTACAGCTCCATACCGAGACGTCTGGCATGTCGCATTGGCAAACATGGCGGCCCGACGCCATACTGAGAGACAGACTTCTGTATGTGTAGCTCAATAAATATTGATCATATCAGTCTAAATTTATCATCAGTTATTGATCCTGGTCACCTTTATCCTTCTTCCCAACAGCCCTGCAATCCCACACCTCCTTCTGGGTGCTACAGTATATTACTATAGCAAAAAATCAGGCTTTCCATCAGACCATTTAACAGCTTAAACATTGATATGGTCATATTTCTACATTCCATTGTCAAAATAAAACCTCATATTGTCCCAGAAATAGAGCTTTACAGGATTCGTGTATATCTATACACGTAACCTGCACCTCTTCACCGTCAACTAATCTCTTAATCCCTTTGGGTTGAAATTCCCGGATGTACAGGACCACTAGCAGGTTTGTGATGGACCCAGCTGGCCAAAAATGGCCTTGGCAGCCATACACTACTACAGGACCCAGATTGATTCCTTCCTCCTCATCTAAACACCAAATAACTCACCTTCCTTCGTGTTTAAGTCTGGTATTAAATGGGGCGATATGATTCATTTCCTTCGTTTATTATTACACTCAGATCTGTCCAAAGAGAGCGACTGCGTGTAATTGGGAAGCAGAGAAGCCCCTTTCGATGGAAAGGATATTCGAAATGTCTGAGGGACTCTGTGGTCACTAATCGAAGCCATCGCGGTAACAGGCCCGTCACGTTTCATTAGCTCCACCAGTGCAGACGCAAACCTTTCACCCCTCCGAGCTTTCTCGCCATCGGATAACGGAAAGGGTGAACAACGAAACGGAACAGAAGGAGGACAAGTTGAGGAAAAGGAGAATGCTTGAATCCCACAGGAGCTGGAGCCTATAGGTGAGGAAAGAGAGAGAGGGAGAGAGCGGGAGAGGGGTTTCCTCATGCAGACAAGACAAGGTGGGAAGGCCTGGCTTTGCTGTCACCACCACCTGAGTGTTTGCTGAGTAATATACACGCTCTGCGAAGCAGCGTCTGGGCGCCGTGCCAGAGATGTCTGATGAATAAAGGGGGCTTTTTCAGACATTAAAAATTGGATACCCCAGATAAACACAATGTTTTCTCACCTCGCAGATGATTCATGCCTTAGATGTTTCCACGGCGCTGCTTCACACATTATCCCTTTTCTATTGGCCGATGCTATTTTTTCTTTTTGCTGCTGGTGGTGGTGGTGGGCCGCTGCAGGTACAATGGGATGTGAAAGAACGGGCCTCTACCGGAGTGAGCTCACATGGTAAAGGGCAAAGCACTTCATTTCACATCTACCACTCCATCCAAGAATCATACACCTTTGCCTAGAGACTGGTACAACACAAAACACAGTCAAGGCAACATCACATTTCTCGAAAATCCCCCTCCAGGGAGACGGAGAAACAACACTGGGATCCTTCGCAGACTTCTCAGCATCTGTTAGGAATTACGGACCCCTTACATTCCATATAACCATCGGATACGACAGCGCTATGGGGGCTGAACGTCCTCACAAAGCGAATCGGTTTGAGCAGACAGGCCACCAAGACGTCGGCTTAGCTAGACGCTCATGCGTGAGAAGCGTAACCTGCTTAGCTTGTCTTTATTATTTTTACGTTCCATATTTACGTATACACTATGGACGTAGCTTGGTGGGAAACTTTGGTGGCATTTCGGCACCAACGAATGTTCTGTGTTCCGTGCATCATAGCGGTACCCGACTGATGCTGGAACACGGCCATGCATGCATAGTCACCGCATCAGTGGTGAGGATGAACGACTATCAGAGGAGGGCCTTAGCAGTAGGAAAGGGCAGTATGCTGCTTTGATCTCTCATAGAGCCGTCACATAGGTGGAGGTTACATACCTTTCAGAAAGGTTCTCCAGACACAGACATCTCATGTACCACTTTGGTTCTCTAAAGAAACTTCAACTGAAACAATATCAAAAAAAAAAAACGGCTCCCAGAAGGAATCAAGGACTGGACAGGGGCGAAACTTGGTGGGTGGGTTTGACGTTGGGAGACATGCGACTGACTTAGGTTCCATGCTTGGCTGCGGATGTGACGTAAGCAAGGACGTGTCTTATTGCTGTACCTGACTGACTACATAAGGTCGTACTGTTGCTGAGTGCTTTCCATTCGGACTCACGCTGCTGCATTGGTAGGATCCCTTCCACCATCACCAATGACTGTAATGGTGTGGTGCCAGGCTGTCATGGAGTGACTCAGAATGGCAGCAGGTCATCTTCAGTGACGAGTCCGGCTTTTGTCTCGTCTTTGTTGAGGATGAGTGCGTGTCTTGTGAGGTTTCACACCAGTTTGGCTCTTTATTACTGAAAGTGGTATTAATGTAGACCCTTAAAAATCAAGGTTCTAGACATGGATGCCCGGTTCTAGGGAAAACCTCTCATAGGTAAAGACCATTTATCAAAAAGCTCTTTATGGAAGCAAAATCGGTTCTGCTATAGTATCATGCAAAGAACCACCACCATTGTTAAAGACCTTCAACAAACAGCCTCATCAGAATGACCAACCCAGCTGAACTACCATCAGCTATCCAGAACGTTCCCCTTCACAATTAGGCACTAAGCACCAACCTGGCACTTGGAGTTTGCTGGCTACAAGCCATCCAGCCTGGCTGTCAGTAACCGGCGGCACATGGCAGAAGCTTTGGCTGCCTTGATGACTCATGGAGTGTGACATCTGCTGAATGCTTCGCCACGTTGTTACCAAGCAGCAGTGAGCTGGCACTTTCTGTGATGAAGGAAACCAGACCAATAAGGAGAACCGTGGAAAAAAAAAACAGAACACAGCTTTCCTTGGCCAAAGATCCTCATTTCTGTTTGGATATCCATTTTTCATGCGCTGGAACAATGGCATAGCTTTAACTCCGATTTAACAATAGACCAGAGCAATTCAGCCTGGGCTCCGGGGACGTGCCTCCATATTCACGAGTCAATGAAAGGAATACGTAAACATGTGAGCTTTCCATGCGTTCTCTCCGCAGCAGCAGTCAGGACGTCTCTGTAATAGATACGTCTTTATGGCTTTTCTGAATTGTTGCACGCATGACGTTTCCCATGGCTCTCATACAGGCCTAGATAAATGCACTCACTGTCAAACGAATAGCTGTACACAGAAGGAGGTGTGGGGTTGCAGGGCTGTTAGGTAGGAAGATAAAGG
>JAMWET010003701.1:487500-512500 GCA_024036415.1 Prochilodus magdalenae | reverse complement strand
TCTTTGTTTCCTTCGTTTTCTTTCTCTCCTGTTTTCTATTTCTCACCCTCCCTTGTTTTCCCCTTTTCTCTTCTCTCCATTTTTCTCTCTCCCCTCCATTTCTTCTGTTTCTCCCTCTCTTCATCTCCTCTTTCTCTATTTTTTCTTCTCTTCCTCTCTCCATTTTTGCTCGTTCTCCCTCTCTTTTCTCTTCTTCTCTCTCTGAACAGCTCGTCATCTCCTTTTTCTGTCTCTCTCCTCTTTTTCTATTTCTCTTCTTCTCTCCATCATTGTCTCTGCTTTCTCTAATTCTCTATCTTTCTTCTCTTGTTGTCCATTTCTCAATTTTCTCTCTCTCTCATGTTCTCCCTCTTCTTCTTTTATTCTGTCCCTCTCTTTATTCCCTTTCTCTGAATCTCACTTGCTCTTTTTTCCTCTTCTTCTCTTTGCCCCTCTGTGTCTTTCCGTTCTCTCCCTTCTTCCGGTTTTACTGTCCTCTGCTCCTATCTCAGGTTTCCTCTTTTCCTTCTTCTCTCTTTTATTTTTGAACTTCTTTCTCTAGTTCTCCCGCTCTCTCTTTCTCCCTCCGGATTGTTTCCTACTCCCTCACTTTGTCACCTGTTCTCCCTCTCTCATTTTTTCTCCCTCTTTTTCTTGTTCTCTCTCCACTCTCTTCCTCTCCTCCTTTTTGTCTCCCTCTCTCCGTCCCCCCCTCTCTTTTCCTCCGTGCTGGCAGTGGGGCTGTGCATTCTGCTCTAATTAACAGCCTTCAAAAGAAGACCACCAAACCGGTACACTGGCACGCTCTGAGCACACTTTATTTCTTCCCCTCCGTCACCTCCGCCCCCTGAACACCAACTCCTACCCACCCACTCCACCCCCTCACACAAACGGTGTGTGTGGCGGTGTTGAAGAGTCTCATGGTGACCCCTCTCAGCACACTTTCTCACTGGCTGAAAATCAAAGGTGTAAAAGTGGCAACCATGTCTGCGCCTCCCTCCCCTCGCCTCCCCACCACCCCCGCTCATACATGAAGGCTGAGGTGAGCTGAGACTGTTTCCACACTCTGTCATTGCTACACCTCCATCTGACACCAACTATTATTAACAACACCACCCAGGCCCTGAGTGGAGAGAGTCTAACCTGATGATGCACGACTTCAAGACCTTCAGCTGACAACTGTCAAGCCATTACCGTAGCCATCTCCAGCCCTCCTCCTGGAGACCGACTCGCCTCCAACCTGCAGCCAACATGCTGCCTCCACCTTACCTAACTCCAGCACTTCTGAATCAGAGAAGCAAGAACTTCTGGAGAAGCTTATTGACTGTCCTTAGCACCACGCCAACGTCACCAGAGACTGTTCATACCAGACTGTCATGGAGTGACTCAGAATGGCAGCAGGTCATCTTCAGTGACGAGTCCCGCTTTAGTCTTGGTGGAGCCGACCAATGAGTCCGGGTGTGGAGGCACCGTGGTCAGCGCCAAGATGAACCCTTTGTTGTCACGCATCACACGTCCACTCCTCCCCACCCCTACCGCACCATCTGCAGGAACTGTGTGAGGATATTCAAGCTGCATGGGATGGATTATCACAGGACACCATTAGGAACCTCTACAGCTCCATGCCGAGATGTCTGGCATGTTGGGTTAGCAAACACAGCGGCTCGACACCATAAGATGAAAGCTTTAAATGCTGTTTATCTGATAGAGACAGGTTTGGTGGTCTACCGGGTCTTCCAGGTGGCTGTTAGGATTCCCATTTCCTCTTAATCCAATTGTTCTTTTCTACTCCTAATGTAAAAATGACATGTAAAAACAAATACACTGTAATTAATAGCTGTTTTGAAACGATATAGAGGAAGGGTGGTCTCTGATAGGTGTCTATGTGGGTTGGGTGGGTGGATGGGTGGATGGATGGATGGATGGATGGATGGATGGATAGATAGACAGATAGCTATTCGGAAGAAAGAGATAAACGTTGCCAGGAACAATAACTGATGACTTGACACTGAAGATGACCTACTGCCATTCCGACTCACTCCATAACAGTCTGGCACTAGCAGTCTTTGGTGACGGTGACGCGGTGTGAAGGACAGTCGCCGTAGCGGTCTGCGTGCATGTAGTCCTGCATGGTGCAGCCGTCTGCCATTGGTGCTGGCACCAACAGGATGACTCCTGGAGGCATCCCCGCTCACTGAATGTCCACAGTCGTGGCTGTAGTTGTCAGTCAGGTACAGTGATAAGGCCCGTCCTTGGCTACGTCAAATGTGCGGCCGAGCGTGAAACTTGAATCATTCTCATGTCTCACAAGGTCAAACCTACCCACCAAGTTTCATTCCAGATAGATAGATAGATAGATAGATAGATAGATAGATAGATAGATAGATGATTGCTTCTGGGTGCAGCTACCTGTGCAACTTCTTCGTCTGTCTACGACGACGAACAGAAATAGAAACACGAGTGAAGAACTAATCGGTAGAACCCAACGGAACCTCTAGATGCCGTTCAGGCGACTCAGATTCCCAGCAGTGACACAGACATATGTCATCGATCACTGAGTGAGATATTTGCACGGATGCTCTATAGATCCATCATAGCCCTGCCACATCGCGCAACACTGACCCAAGACTAAACAACAAGACTCCTGTCATCCGAAATCGCTGGGAGACAAACGGCAGCTTGTTCGGAGGCTCCAGTGGCCTTCAACCGCAGCCTGTGTAGCGAGCGCTCGCTATATGTGAATCAATCACCTTCCCCATGATTGCCTGGCCCAGAAACATAGGCCTTCCCTCACGCAGCTGATTCATCGCTCGACTTCATCCATCATGTCAAATGCGGAGGGAGACAGGGAGAGGCCAAAACGGCCCGGGACGCCAGCTCCGGTCTCCACGGTGATGGCTCGCCATGATGGGGCCGGCTAATGTATGCTAGCCCACGCACATATTCATTAGCATAATCATTTTTTGCCGATCATGCAGCCGTGACTGGCAGGCAGGTCGGCAGCGGCCGAGGGCAGCGGGCAGCCTGGAAAAAGTCGGGCGGCGAGACTGATTGAGTTTGTCCTTTCCATTACACATTGTCTGCCCGCACGGCCGCGTCTGCACAGCGTATCCTGTACGGCCTGAGCCTTTATTTATCAATCAGGGGCCTTGTTCAAATATACACATCGCCCACAGCCAGCCACATTCACACAACACCCAATCTGTCATTCTGCGAGCAAATTGATGTCACCTCGAAGAGTCCGTCTGAACCCACGGCGAGGCCCGTTTGTTTACACGTGGGTTACGGACATGACGAGGGCCAGAGCGCTGTCGGCAGCGTGCATCTGATAGCTGCTTGAGGAGCTGCTTGAAAGACCTTACAGGCAATATTTCACAAAATATGTACATGTGCAGAACTGTGTCAGAGGCCACCGCTCATTCGCAGTACTCCCCGTCATATCTGACTTTATAATATGGACGGCTCTGGTCCTAAAATCTGATTGGATGAGCCACATTCGATGTCATTGGAAAATGTCCAATAACAACAACTGAACGTGTGTACGGCCCACCGAGCGCAGTGATGAGCCGGTTTTGGTTTAGACTGATGGACTGACAGCTGCTAAAAGTTCTGCTACAGCTAGCCTGGTCAGCTAGCCACAATTAGCCATCTGTGACTCCAACATACCTAATAGTGTGCTACACCTCCAGGAGCCCCCATAACAGCTTTGATTGGATTTAGTGTGGACTGGACAAATGACTGGATGTAGGTCACATCAGTGTTTAGCCACTCTTACTCAACGAATTGTGCAGTTGGGGCAGATTTGATGGATGTCTTCCCTGGCACAACTCCGTGTAGACTGGGATTTTAGCCACTGCTGACTACTATGGCCTTTGGCATTCCCAAAAGCAGTCACTCATTTGAGCCAAACATTAACATCAGCCTTGGAGCCATTTCCCAGGCATTCACTGCACTGTACTACCTCTGGTCAACCTAGGAATCCCGCCACTCACACCCTGCAGGTACGCATGCCCCATCGTCCTCACTTTTTGTTGACTATGGATGTGTCTGAGTCAGAAGGGGCTCCTTTAAATTACACTAGGCACGTGTACTAGGCCACGTATTTAAATTCCCACACAGTGTACTATGTAGGGAGCATGGTGCTATGTAAGATGCATGATGATAGATGGGAGATAGGAAGATGCTCACTGCTGGAATGGTGCTGCTTAGACATGAAGTAACAATATGGTGACCAAAAATGACACATAAAAAATAAATAAATAAATAATTATATATATATATATATATATATATATATATATATATATATATATATATATATATATATATATATATATATATGATATAGCAATGTGCAAATGAACGTTCTTGTTATTCACTCCATGGTTTGATCGCAAGAAAGTGGGGTTTTAGAAAACCTGTCCCCCAATTAAGTCACAGTAGTGCTGGGTCTCTTGTAGCTTATTGCAATTAGTACAATGTATTCATAGTGGTTGGTGTAGCTCAGCAGACAACACCACTACCCACCAAGGAGCCACCACCACATGTGGGAGACTGGGGTTTGAAGTCTGGGTGTGCTACACCAATAAGAGTCCTTGGGCAAGACTCCTAACACTACATTGGCCTACCTGCAATATGATTAGCCTTGTAAGTCGCTCTGGAAAAGAGCGTCAGATAAAGTCTGTAAATGTATTCATTTCTGAAACATACTTCTGAGGAGATCGGATAAAATCCAGGGGAATGTCCATGGAAACCAAGTGAACAGAGCTTTTTCAAAACTGGGGAGTTTAAAAATGATAGAAAATAAAAGAATGTAAAAAAGCTACAGAGAAAATGGGATTCCTTACAACCACCAGCAAGACCTGGTAGCATTGGAAGCTTTCATCTTTCTGGGAGAGAAGAGAACTCCACTCAAGCTCCACTCCTGATCTGAGACCATCCGCCAGTGTTTCTGTCTATCCCTTCCAATTTGAAAAGACACCCCAGTGCTATGGAGGTCTGAAAGGAGCTGTAGCTGTTCAAGAAGCTCCTAACTGAGAAAAGGAGACACACACATCCAACAAAGAAGCTACTGGTGGTCTCAGGACAGTAAACTGACCACCCTGGAGTCCAGACCAAAAGGCCATGGAGGTCTGAAAGGAGGCGTAGCTGTTCATTAAGCTCCTCACTGAGAAAAGGAGACACACACATCCAGTAAAGAAGCTGCTGGTGGTCTCAGGACAGCAGACTGTGTGTGCTGTTTCTTATGCGGAAAGTAAATGACAATAAAATTTTATAAACTTAACAAATTAAGGCTCTAAATAGTGTAATTACGTTTAATTAGTGGAGCAAAGTGACACAGATAAAGGCTAGACCTGACCTTTACAGCTGGGAGACCTGCTAAACAGAGAGAAGGCCAGCATGCCGTGTACCAGGCCACTGGGACACCACGCTGGCTGTGGCTTCGCTGTTTAGGAAGGAGGTAGCTTTGACGTAGACATGCTGCTAAAGCCAGATTTAAACCAATGACCCCATTAAGACTCTACACAAGACCATACTAACCAGGGCTGTGTGGGTTAGGGTGGTGGTCTGGGACCTGTGGAACCAGATCAGGCCGGTTACCTGTTAGCAGCGTCCTGACCTTAGTGGTCAGTGGCCTAAAAGCCTTGTTCCTGAAACATCCTGACAATGACTGCACAATTTACGGCTTGCCCTCCAACACACCCACTTCATCTCGGGGAGGGTTTGACCATCGCCCGGGTATTAGGATTAGTAGTACGTTAAAGGGTCAGGGGTTAAACTAACCTGGAAGGACATTCTGCAGCCTGCAGGTGATCTGGATGGGGCTACTCTGGTTTATCAGTCTCACCTGCACTGTGCTTGACCCCAACCGATAAGCGTATTCACCGCAGGGATGGTTCATGGGTACACGAGGCCCCAGGGTGCATACAAACAGTATTATTCATTCCCAGTTAATGTGCAACTTATTACTTCCTGTACATTTTTGAGGCTGGGGCCTGAATATGGTGGCAGGGTCACCACTGTGGAGCCTTTCACTACTTCTATTAGAAATTTAATTTTCTAATAGAAAAAGTCTTAAAGGAAAACAGCATTCCAGCTGCCCAATGTTGGTGTGGCGCAGCAGATAACACCATTACCCACCAGGAAGCTACCATCTACATGTGGGAGACTGGGGTTCGATTCCCGGCCTGGGTGACTTTGCTGTGCTACACCAATACGAGGCCTTGGGCAAGACTCCTAACACTACACTGGCCTACCTGTAAGCCGCTCTGGATACGAGCGTCAGCTAAATGCCATAAATGTACAGGAGTTGGACAATGAAACTGAAACACCTGGTTTTAGACCACAATCATTTATTAGTATGGTGTAGGGCCTCCTTTTGCGGCCAATACAGCGTCAGTTGGTCTTGGTAATAATATATACTGCGTCCTGCACAGTGGTCAGAGGGAGTTTAAGCCATTCTTCTTGCAGGATAGTGGCCAGGTCACTACGTGATGCTGGTGGAGGTTTGTGGTATGCTGACATTACCCTGGATACCGTGGCTCTTGATACATCACAAAGACTTGCTGTCTCAGTCACAGATGCGTCAGCAAGACGTGCACCAACAGTTTGTCCTCTTTTGAACTCTGGTATGTCCCATAATGTTGTGTGCATTGCAGTATTTTGAGCAGAACTGTGCTCTTACCTGCTAACTGAACCTTCACACTCTGCTCTTACTGGTGCAATGTGCAGTTAATGAAGATTGGCCACCAGGCTGGTCCAATTTAGCCATGAGACCTCCCACACTAAAATGACAGGTGTTTCAGTTTCATTGTCCAACCCCTGTAGATGTATATAAAGTCCTAACAGTCAGTAATACAACACCAGTCTTACACAGTGCTGCTTTAACTGTTATGAACATCCTCTGTTTACATGATGCAAAACTACTTTGTCTGTATCTTACTAATTTTGCATCAGAATGTAGGGAATTATGGGTTGAACCATTTGGGCGTCATATATTGACATGGCCAGTATTAGGATTGCGATTTTAATTGTGATAGTTTCCTATAGAATCAGATCCAGACCTGTTTTTAGGCCAGGAAGACTAGACTACGCTTTTTTCAGGCTTCAAGCTGGTTAGCATGGCAGACCACCAGTTAATGACATGGTGTTCACGTACACAGTACCTGGGTTTTATACTCCTGGTCTAACTCCTCCACAGCCGAGAACGTACAGCGGTTACTGGCTCCAATTTGTTACCACACCATAATATGTTACAGCACCACTGCTGATAAGGTAGGCTGTTCTAACAAACAGCTCCTGCTAATGAAATTAAACAGCTCTCTGAAATTGGGATTTTGATGTAAAACCAATAAATACTCTTTTTAAGATCACATTTCTTGCATTTTATTATTTTCAGTGCGTTTTGGTTACAGGGTCTTCACAGTGAGGCGTTTTATTATCAATACTATAATAATTAATTATGATTTAATAGTTGCCCATGGTTTTGAAAAAAAATTCAAAACGTCCAATGTTTAAATAAAACCCTCACAGAAAAAAAAATTGGCAACTCGTGTGATTTGAAAATGTCACTCTCTTAAATTGAGATTTCAATTTAAGAACAATGAATCTTTCAGTCTTGCCTTGAACAGCGTCAGTAAACTTTTTAAACTTTGGCATTTAAGTAAACCCAGTTACATTTTGCCTATTAATCCAGAGTTCACGTGAGTGCTGAACCCTATGGTACGTTACACCTTTGATTTTCCAAGACTGGCAGAACTTTCTGCATATACAGGGGTTGGACAATGAAACTGAAACACCTGTCATTTTAGTGTGGGAGGTCTCATGGCTAAATTGGACCAGCCTGGTGGCCAGTCTTCATTAATTGCACATTGCACCAGTAAGAGCAGAGTGTGAAGGTTCAGTTAGCAGGTAAGAGCACAGTTCTGCTCAAAATACTGCAATGCACACGACATTATGGGTGACATACCAGAGTTCAAAAGAGGACAAACTGTTGGTGCACGTCTTGCTGGCGCATCTGTGACCAAGACAGCAAGTCTTTGTGATGTATCAAGAGCCACGGTATCCAGGGTAATGTCAGCATACCACCAAGAAGGATGAACCTCCACCAGCATCACGTAGAGACCTGGCCACTATCCTGCAAGAAGAATGGCTTAAACTCCCTCTGACCACTGTGCAGGACGCAGTATATGTCATTCCCAAGACCAACTGATGCTGTATTGGCCGCAAAAGGAGGCCCTACACCATACTAATAAATGATTGTGGTCTAAAACCAGGTGTTTCAGTTTTATTGTCCAACCCCTGTACGTCTTGAAATGATAGATAACGAACGCAGATGACAAACAGCTACAGTGTTACTGTCAATGTTCAGAAAACGCAGCGTGAACCCCCTTAATTGAGCTAGCTGGCTAGTATGCTTGGTACATGCATGGTGAAGACTACTGTGGGTTGATCCGCTAGCTCAGTGGTTCTTAAATGAGTCATCAGGACCTCTCAGATGGTCCATATGTTTGCTCAGTCTTGATCATAACAGGTTTGCCTGTTAATGGAGCTAGCAAGCTAGCCAGCTCGTAACATTCATGGTGTAGGCTAACTTGATTAGCAAGCTCAGTGACTCTCAAACCAGTTCTCAGGACCCCTCACCCAGTCCACGTTGCTGTCGCACCCTAGCTAAACGTCTGAACCTGGAGCTCATTGTCTTTAATGGCCAGGTTCAGGTATGTGGACAGAGTTTTGGCCCCATGGGGACTATTTTGAGAGCCAGCTAACAGCTAATGTGGCCACTTTCATAACCCCAAATAGGAAGGTGGGGGGGTTAGCCGGTAGGCTAGTCACAACGTCACATGACCTTGTTAACTAAGGAAATGCAGAGGACTAAAAGGCTAACCGAGTTTATTTCTGTAAGCTTGCTAACCAGAACCAGGGTCTTAGATCACTGCTAGTACCCTGATACATACAGGCCAGGATCAGTTCAGAGATGCCAGTGTAGCTCAGGCTCTGCAGATGCTGCGACATGTGTCCCCGGCATCTCTCTCGAAATCCCGAGTCGCACAAAACCAC
This sequence comes from Prochilodus magdalenae, assembly GCA_024036415.1. Classification (NCBI taxonomy): domain Eukaryota; kingdom Metazoa; phylum Chordata; class Actinopteri; order Characiformes; family Prochilodontidae; genus Prochilodus; species Prochilodus magdalenae. Next base: position 503,461 of record JAMWET010003701.1, on the reverse strand, counting down.
ATTGTGTGCGGATTTCTAAAGAGGCTTAGGGCTTCCATGAGAACAAGGCGTCCTCTGAAAGAGGCTGACGGAGCCGTCTCATCTCAGCGATGTTCCCTCGACAGGGTGAGGAGGTGCAGGGAGTGCTCCAGAGAGAGCGAGAGAATGCAGAGGAAGATGACCCTCGAGAATGTAGAGAAAGGAGATTCGGTCAGTGATAAGAGATATGGAGGCGGTGAATGGGCTGTTTGAATGAACAACTTGAGCAGAGGTACAACAGTACCAGGGTGCCCACTCAAAGAACTGGATCCCTATTAGCGTCTGTCAACAAATGTCAAAATTCCAAAGACCCAAGGTTAGAGATGTGACTCGCTGCAAAGCAGGACAGATATGGTCACCAACAAAACACGAAGAAATGAATCACAATGAAGCAGTTATAGATTATATACAGTATACACAGTACATAATACAGTACACTGTTATATACAGGATATGGTCTTGTGCCATGTGACTCCACCACTTCAGCAGAAACCGACCTACTCAATCACAATATGGCAGTATACTGAGAACCTTGCTGTTATGATATATGATATTATGATATATATATTTATCATCGCTGTCCAAAAAAAACCCGGTATCTCCAAAATGGCAACTTTACAGGAGAGGCCTAAAATCTCATTTTATTTGAATGTAAGTCAATAGAACCAGATGTCTTTCCTAACAGGAATTTCTTTTTACTGCACGCTTCATGAAATTCACACAATGAGGCATACAATTAAAAATCAACAAAAATGGAGATACATATTTTTATCTGGAGAGCGATGATATATACATATACATATATATACAGTACATACAGTACATATTATAATACTGATTAAAGGTACATTACTAAGACTAAGATATATATATAGTCGCTGTCCAAAGAAAAACATGTATCTCCATTTTTGTTGATTTTTACTTTTATGTCTCATTTGATCACATGACCTGCTCTTTACACTGTGTGGCAATTTCATGAATTTTCAAGAATGGACCAACAGAAGTGGCCCAAAACTGTTTGGAAATACGTCTGGTTCCATTGACTCCCATTCAAATCAAATGAGGTTTTTGGCCTCTCCTGTAAAGTTCCCATTTTGGAGGTATCTGTTTTTCTTTGGACAGTATATATATATATATATATATATATATATATATATATATATATATATATATATATATATAGTCACTATTGATATTGGTATTGGGATATTGTTTTGATATTGGTAAACAATCTCAAAACAGGAAATAAGCATTGTGCTGACCTGAGAGGGTCAATAATGCATCATTCAGCTTGGTTTAGAAGTGAGAATTCAGTGCTCGTAGTAACTGGTGTAACTGGTGTAACTAATTTTAATTAAATGCCAGTTTAGTTTGAAAAGTTTACTGATGCTTTTTAGGCAAGACTAAAAGATTAATTTTTTTTTTAAATCTCAATTTAAGAGAGTGAAATTTTTAAATCACACGAGTTGCCAAGTTATTTTTTTGTTAGGGTTTTAATTAAACATTGGACATTTTGAAGTTTTTTTTCAAAACCAGGGGCAATTATTCAATTATAATTAATTATTATAATCATATACTGAAAGGTGTAGTATTACTGACTGTTAGGACTTCATATACATCCACGGCCTTTAGCTGACGCTCTTATCCAGAGCGACTTACAGCGTTCATCATATTACAGGTCATTTTTAATTTTAGTGAATTCCGACCTCTGGGTGTTCGGGTCATATGAAAAATGGCAAAAGCACGAACGCCGTTATGAAAGTGATCGTTATTAGCAACACCAACAATATGTGAGTGAGAGCCTTAACATTCATGATGACTGGAGGCCTGTCCAGGCTGTTTCCTGCCTTCTGCCCAATGGGTGCCGGGATAGCCTCCAGGAGTACAAGTGGAGAAGATGTAGGAATAAATGAATGAATGAATGAATAAATTTGCTACGTCTGAATGTTGACTAATCTCGATCAGCTCTCTTTTAAAAGAAGGGACTACTGATGTATGCCTACTGATGTAGTACACTGAGCTCAGAGCTGAGGACACCATCCCAAGTAGGAATTCTCAGCTGAGGGAACATTTTCATTGGTTATTCCCTGTCGAGGGAGCCGTGAGCTTCAGAACACAGCCTTAGCGTAACATGGAGCACCGGAGTTTGTCAGAACGTGGTGTTGTTACAGCTCTAAACATGTTAAGGCCAGATTTAAGCCATCAATGATTAGTCAGCTAATTCATATTAAAGCTACGTCCATTAGACGTAGCATTACATGACCCTCATGGTCTCTCACCGCTGTGTTCAGCGCATTTCGAGACCACCCTTGTTCAGCCTTGTTTTTTGGGGTTAGGAGTAAAACCGTGTGGATGACTTTAAGACTTATCGCTGTAACGTGCAGGCTTTTGTAAAACCGCTGTTGGCTTTGGCGGTGTCGCCTTAGCTGAGACGCCAGCAGTGCCAGTCACCAACCTCGCCCCCGCTAAAGCTCGCTCGGCTCGCCTCCTCGCGCGTGTGACTGTGACCCTGCGTGGGCTTCGCTCAGACGACAGTGGGGGCGTCAGAGCTCTGCCCCGGAGCTCCACTGGGCCTCAAAGGCGTTCTTGTGCTGTGCAGGATGGAGGTGACTGGCTATCAGGGCCCCACGCTGCACGCACATACAGAAACACACACGCACAGCAGCCACTTTTTCCATTCTGTCAGCGGTGAGCAGCACACTGGTCCCTTCCAAACTCAGCGCCCCTTCATTAAATGACTTCAGACTCCTGGCAGAGGCAGTGGGAAAAGTCTATATTAACTGTGTGTGAGATCCACGGGCCGGCCAACAAAGGCTGCGGTTGTTCCCCGCCTTCTTCCTCGCGGGACGCCGTGTAGGGGTGAGGGACCTGGAGGGGCACCTGAGAAGCCCACGCTACAGTACACTTGACTTACGTGTGTGCTTTTGCACTGTACGCACAGCTTACCCATGCCTTACATGCACAGGCCAGCCAATGTGGTTATTATAATATATTATAATATTATTAATATTAATATATGTGGTTATTATAATATTTACAAAAGTGTGTTTTATATAGATCAGCATGTCGCAGAGTGTCAAATATATGAGCTCATCAGACATACGAGTCACCTTGCGTATTTAAGGTGGTAGTAACTTCAGGTTCCTGCAGATGGTGCTGCATGAGGACGATCGGGCTATAAATACCTGCAGGGTGTGAGTGACGGGACCCATAGATTGGGAAGAGGTGCTACAGTGCAGGGAATGTCTCGTTCCATGTGTGGAAAATGGCTCCAGAGCAGAGAATGATTGGCTAAAAGGAGGGACTGCATGTGGGCGTGGCCAAAGACCATCGTGTGAAGGAAGTAGCTGAATCTGCAGGTGTATGGAAGCGTACGGTCATACGGGTCTACCAGCAGTGGATAAAATTCCAGCCTGCAGTGAACTCTCCTCAATTGTGTCAGGAACGGGATCCACCAAATCTGGCCCAACTGACCAGTTCCTTAATGTAAGAGTGTCTGAACACTGATGTGGTCTGATGTGACCCGGGAACCTGTCCAGTCCATGCCAAATCCAGTCCAGGCATACAGTTAGCATAGTGCTAATTTTAGCTAACTGCATTAGCCATTTCTGAACATTTGGAGCCACAAGCAACACTTCCCAGTCATGCCATATTAAATAAAACAATTAATATTCATATTCATATCAACCCTAATCACAGTAGAGTTCCACTGACTCAAATCAATGCATCCATGTAATGCGGATAACTACATACAGCATATCGTGTTTCGCACAGATGACTGTCACGGTCGCCCAACATGCTTACGCCATGGGCAGATGCATAGCTGCCAACACTCCGGATCTGTTGTGGGAGTCACCCTCTTCCGCTGTGTTCCCGAATCCTAATGCCTTCTATTAATCTCCTGATTTCATACTGATACAAATCAAATGGGTGTTTCTCAGTATGCGTCATGGTACCTGGCAACCCAGTCCATTTGCAGAGGTGAGCATGTTCAAACGACCCTGCCTGAGCACTGTGCCAGAGGCAGTATAAAGGAGAAGACTGGTTACCGGTAATGGGGGGGGGGGGACTATTTCAATCGGGTTTCCAGATTATGCCATGAGTGCCAAGGGGTCAGTGATGTTGTGGTGCTAGCGGGAAACACAGTACAGTAGCCAGAACAAGCAAAAAAAATGTAAAAAATTGAATTCCTCTGCCGTAAAAAACGGGACCCTTCTCTTTCGCGTATGCAGGTGATGTGAAGAAACCAGAAGAAGTCAAGTGGGTCGACCAGAAGAGAGAACAACAGCAGGTCCAAAGTTTGGGACACGATCTATTGTCTACTGTACAGTGTGTCTATTGTAGAACCCAACTTGCCTTCCACATCAGCACAAAACTCAGCATCTCAGCAGAGGGTAGCCAGCCTACACACCCAGAGAGGACCACACAGAGGGCCACATTAACATTACCTCTAATGTAAATCAATAAGATTCCTAAGTACAATGCACAATGCATGTCATCCCACAAGAACAGGCATCCCTCACACACAGCTTTCCCTCTTCCTGGTGATGCTCAAAACACCCCAAGAGAGGGAGCAACAGTCGCACCACCAAAAGACCCTAAAAAGCACCAATCCGGTACAGCCGGTGTGTTCAGGTTAGTCTGCCACATAGCAGATAAATGGACGATATACCTGCAGGTGGGAATATGTGAATGAGTTTACTGAAGAGCGGACAGAACATACTGAGACATGTTTACCGGCTACATCAAATTTTTTAAATCAGTGTTATACATTATAATACAGGTCCTGTATACACTGCTACACCACACAGCCCTCTGCTCATAGCCCGTACACTGGGACACACAGGGGTTGGACAATGAAACTGAAACACCTGGTTTTAGACCACAATCATTTATTAGTATGGTGTAGGTCCTTTTGCGGCCAATACAGCGTCAGTTGGTCTTGGGAATGACATATACTGCGTCCTGCACAGTGGTCAGAGGGAGTTTAAGCCATTCTTCTTGCAGGATAGTGGCCAGGTCACTACGTGATGCTGGTGGAGGTTCGTCCTTCTTGGTGGTATGCTGACATTACCCTGGATACCGTGGCTCTTGATACATCACAAAGACTTGCTGTCTTGGTCACAGATGCGCCAGCAAGACGTGCACCAACAGTTTGTCCTCTTTTGAACTCTGGTATGTCACCCATAATGTCGTGTGCATTGCAGTATTTTGAGCAGAACTGTGCTCTTACCTGCTAACTGAACCTTCACACTCTGCTCTTACTGGTGCAATGTGCAGTTAATGAAGATTGGCCACCAGGCTGGTCCAATTTAGCCATGAGACCGCCCACACTAAAATGACAGGTGTTTCAGTTTCATTGTCCAACCCCTGTAGCTGTGCTCCTACCTCTACAGCAACACGTCTTCTCAGGGTCACCGTTCACCATAGCACAGACTATAACTCTACACTAACCCAGGATGTGACAGGACACTTAAACGCACTGACTGGGTTTAGTGTTGGGAGATAATGTTAAGCACTGCCAGGAGTGGGGACCGAACCCATGTGGGCACATGCCCATTGGATTCAGTTCCCACTCCTGGTAGCCTGTTTATGTAGAGGGTTTAGGAACCGACAGTATCGACTGAGGTGCCCTTGAGCAAGACACCTAACCCCCAACTGCTCCCCGGTGCCGTGGCCACTCCAGGCAGGTGGAAGGTGGAAAATGCAAACGCTAGAACCGTGAGTTCTGTTTGGGTTCTTGTTTTTGACTGTGCATGTGGGAAACATCACGATAAGTCGGGAAGGTATCGACCTGCTGCGATTTGTTCCCAGTATCCTGGAAAAGAATTCTTTTTAGAATTAGTGTGAAACCCTGGTGTATTAGTGAGGGGGTGTGAGGGGTCGATTCTTCGACCCCAGAGCGCCGGGGTCAACTTTTGGGGACCCTTCGACTTGGTCAGCTCGCTGTTTTCTCATCGTAGTCGGCATTAGGACCGAGGAGGGAGTAAATGGAATCGGAGGTCAGGAGTCAATTCCTGGCTGCGTTAAGTGTCTTTCTGTGCTGGCGTAGCGTGAATTTGTCCTATGGGTGGGCATATGTGAATGAGGGGGTTCTTGTGAGATATCGAAGCATAGGTTCCACATACAGGCTGTGCGGACTGGACCGCGAACTGGACATACTTATTATTTCAATTATGATACAGGTCCTTTAAACACGTCAGTATATACATGAGCTTACTTCCAACAAGTAACCCCAGAGAGCATGCAGATGTGGACCACACCTGGCACAGCTATGGCACTGCTGGCCCACTGTCAGCACTGGCAAACTGGATGTGAGCCAAAAGTGGACCACTCATATGACCCACGTGTTCCAAAAGAGACCTGGCCTGCTTCTGGTCCAGATACGGCAGGGCTGCCTACCTTTGGCTGACGTGGTCCTATTTGCTACGTATCTGGTGGTCTGCCCAAGTGCCGTCATGCCGCCACATGAACATGGGGGATATGGGCCATGTTTGGCTGACCGGCTGTACATGCTTTGTAAACATGTGACTTTTCATCAAACTATCACTTTAAGCACCAACATGTGATGACGTCACAGAGCGTGAGCTGGCTGATTGGCAGCTCGACCTGTCTGCTGAATCAGGGCATCAGTGTTCGCTCAGAGTGTGAGCTCATTCGTCCAGAGAGCTGGAAAACAGCTGAGTAACAACCCAGCCACAGTGCGCCGCAACAGGTCCGCTGTTGTCCAGTGCTGTTCTAGTGCAGTCTGCCAGGGGAGCTGGCCGACAGTTCACTGAAACTATAAAAACAGAAACCCGATTACAGAAAAACACAGGAGCGTGCGAATGCAGTGTCCATCACAGACTGTTTTCCAGCCGTAGGTAAATACTATATTATTAATGAGGCCTTGAACACTTCCAAGTTACAGCTAAGAGCCGAATGCTCAAGTGCAATGGCCAGCGGCTCCCACTGGAGGCAGCGTTCCAGAGTTCAGCGAGCGTTAAAGGCCTCTCTCACCATCAGCTGCATCAGAGCACATCAGGCAGCCGTGTTAGTGCCGGGTTCATTATCCAGCTCCAGGCAGCAGGAGAACAGCTCCATTTGACTTGTGGAATCGCCGCTAACGCTGCCGTTAACTAATGGCTGGATGCAGGGCGAGCTCGGATTGGGCTAATTATTCAGTTGGGTGCACTTTCGCTCCCCAGTCTGGTTTCATGGCCATTTCTTATGTAGCGAGGCAGCAAAAACAAGCCTGCTCCGCACAATGAGCGCCTGTTACAGCACCGCCACCATCAGACACCAACAACACCAAAACCTGCACTGCAGAGGTGCTTCAGAATACACTGACTGTCTGAGAGAGAGAGAGAGAGAGAGAGAGAGAGAGAGAGAGAGAGAGAGAGAGAGAGAGAGAGAGAAAGGGAGAGAGAGGGGGAGAGAGAGAGAGAGAGAGAGAGAGAGAGAGAGAGAGAGAGAGAGAGAGAGAGAGAGAGACAGGGGGAGAGAGAGGGGGGGAGGGAGAGAGAGAGAGAGAGAGAGAGAGAGAGGAAGAAAAAGAGAGGGAGGGAGGGAGAGAGAGAAAGAAAGAGTGAGAAAGAGAGAGAGAAGGGGTAGAGAGAGAGAAGGCGAGAGAGAGAGAGGGGGAGAGAGAGAGAGAGGAAGAAAAAGAGAGGGAGGGAGGGAGAGAAAGAAAGAGTGAGAGAGAGAGAGAGAGAGAGAGAGATAGTGATGGAGAAAGAGAGGGAGAGAGAGAAAAAAGACAAAAAGGAGAGAAAGAGAAGGAGAAATAATAGACAAAGAGAAAGAAAGAGACAGGGCAAGAGAAAGAGAGAGAGAGAGAACAGAAAAAACAGAAAGAAGAAAGAGAGAGAAGGTGAGAGAGAGAAAAAAGAAAGAGGAAACAGACAAAGAGAAGAAAAAAGAGAGAGGGGAAGTGTAAATATGAGAAGAGAGGGTAAAGAGGAAGAGCAAGAATGAAAGACAGAGGAAGCAAGAGGGGAGGACAAACTGGGAAAGTAAGAAAGAGAAAGAAAGAAAGAAAGAAAAAGGAATACAGTGTGAAGATCGAGAGAGAATGAGGGAGAGGAGAGAGTAAAGGAAATACAGAAGGTAGAGATGAGAAGAGAGAGTAGAAAGAAGGAAAGGGAAAGAGATGTGAACAAGGGAAGAAGAGAGGGAATAAAGGCAGAGAGAGAATAGGGAAAAAAGAGGGGAAGAAGACAGAGTGATGAGAGAGCATACGAGGGAGGAGAGAGGAATGGGGAAAAAAACAAAGAGGGAGGGAGAGAAGGGAAGAGAGAGCAAGAAAGGAAGAGGAAATGTAAACAAGAGAAGAAGAGAGAGAATGAAAGACAGGGGAAGACAGTGATGAAGAGAGAGGGAGGTGAGAAGAAGGGAGGAGAGAAGTGATGAGAAAGAGAGAGAGAGAGAGAGAGAGAGAGAGAGAGAGAGAGAGAGGGAGACAGAGAGAGAGAGGGAGACGGAGAGAGAGAGAGGGAGACAGGGAGAGAGAGAGAGAGAGAGGGAGATATTGGGGAGATGAGAGAACAGAGTGCAGAGAGAGAGAACATGAGATGTTCAGAATGATAACAGTTTTGCAGGGTCAGTTTGTTTGCATGTCTCAGTGACAGTTTGCTTGTTTGTTTGTTTGTTTGCTTGTTTGTTTGTTTGTTTGTTTGTTTGTTGTCTCTGTAAGGCCAGAGATCTGCAGCGGCTCTCCTGAGCGACCCCCTGGTGCTGCGGTTCTGGGAGACTTTGATAAGTGATGATGGGCCGGTGATGAAGCCGCGCTGGCTGGGTGTGTTTGGAGGAAGCAGGGGAACGGCTTCCAGCAGCAGACAGACAGAGCGTCGGTCTTCCGGGGGAGAGTGACGGGCAGGTCCCGCGCACGGCCTCCGCCGTCCAGCTCCATTTATTTGTTCTAATTAAAGGAGGCTAGCGTGGAGCGGCTGCGCTAATGAAGCCATTCATCTTCCCTCCGCCGCGAGGCCGGGAGAACCGGGAGGGTGAGGAGCGATAGCACTTACACACTTACACGGCATCGTGTTCCCACACCCCTGTTCAGGCCGGGTGGAAGGCCTGCTGAAGGGCAAGTCCACCAGAATTTCTGAATTTCTGCAGAGGCCAGCGGCCGGGCTGTAGAAGGGGTTCGGTGTGAACAGCTCATTCTAGGAAGCTTACAGACTCTGATTTCCTTACAGAGGTGGTAACAGGAACCACATGTCATGATGTCTACAATGCAAGTACACTCGTCGTCCAAAGAACAGCTGCACCCAGAGGGAGGTGTGGGGTTGCAGTGCTGTTGGGTAGGAAGATGGAAAAGGATGATGATACATTTCGGCTGATATGATCAATATTTATTGAGCTACCTACACAGAAGTGACACTGAGTGTCTCTCGGTACGGTGTTGGGCTGCCAGGTTTGCTAATGATGCATGCCACACATCTCAGGAGGTTCCTAACGGTGTCCTGTGATAACCCATCCCATGCAGCTTGAATATCCTCACACAGGTCCTGCAGATGGTGCGGCAGGGGTGGAGGTGGAGTGACACCAGGCCTTCTGGATGTGTCACGACAAACCGCTCATCTTGGTGCTGACCACGCTGCCTCCACACACGGATTCGTTGGGCGCCTCCACCAAGACTAAAGCGGGACTCGTCACTGAAGATGACCCGCTGCCATTCTGAGTCACTCCATGACAGTCTGGTACGACACCACTGCAGTCTTGGGCGATGCTGATGTGGTGTTAAGGCCAGTCATCGTAGCGGTCCGCGCGCATGTCGTCCTGCGCCGTGCAGCCGTCTGCCGGTAGTGCTGAGGACATCACTGTTGCTGAATGTCTGCAATTGTGGCTGTTGGTTCAGTCAGGTACCGCAATGAGAACCGTCCTGGCCTATGTCACATGCACGCCCGAGTCGTTGGCATGTCTCATGATGTCAAACCTCTGACCGGCTCTCTGCACATCTTAACCCTTTACCGGTACTGCGACAGTACCTAACCTAACACTGCACAGCGTCTATTGATCCACTGAGTTTCTCCTGCTGCCTCCAGCCTGGTACAGCAGCTGCTCTCTCATATATGCCGAGCTCTCATCTTCCTCATCTTCCTCATCCTTCTCCACAGACCATCAACTCCCTTTAGCAGTTAACCGTACTGCACGTTGGCCTGTCAGGACGGCCGTGCACACACTGAACTGAGCACATTCACATTTATTATTTATTATATCAACTCAATTCAATGCATCAGCGGTTCTCCAGAGCACTCTTCCACCACTGCCACTGTCAGTTTACAACTCCAGCTACACTGTGCAACAATACCAAAGCCTATTGGTCCAGCGTTTATGGTATATAGTCTACAATATAATGTCCACACCGTTTACAGTGTTTACATTAACACCATGCTTATATGTGTATCTTGCTCTATAACACCATCACTGCGTACAATGTGCAATATATTGATTTTCTGTTTTTCAAAACGTTTCAGTGTTTTAAATGGTTCCCTATTTATGACACCTCACTGGCACAGACTCCAATAGAGCACTGTATACTGTTCCAGTGTTCCATCTCACTCCTGTTCTATATATCCCTCGCTGCACTACTGGCCCTCGAGTGTGCAATGTGTAATCTTCTATGCAAAACAAAAAATATGTGCAATAAAATTGATGTGCAATAATTATATCTCTATAAGCTATCCAAAGAATGTGCAATAACTAACTACTACCTCACCCGTCTATTGTCTGTTTAGAAAATACAGTTTTTATAGTCATTTATTATATTTACATTTTTTTAGACAGTGTGTATATATATATATATACATATAGGGGTTGGACAATGAAACTGAAACACCTGTCATTTTAGTGTGGGAGGTCTCATGGCTAAATTGGACCAGCCTGGTGGCCAATCTTCATTAATTGCACATTGCACCAGTAAGAGCAGAGTGTGAAGGTTCAGTTAGCAGGTAAGAGCACAGTTCTGCTCAAAATACTGCAATGCACACAACATTATGGGTGACATACCAGAGTTCAAAAGAGGACGGACTGTTGGTGCACGTCTTGCTGGCGCATCTGTGACCAAGACAGCAAGTCTTTGTGATGCATCAAGAGCCACGGTATCCAGGGTAATGTCAGCATACCACCAAGAAGGACGAACCTCCACCAGCATCACGTAGTGACCTGGCCACTATCCTGCAAGAAGAATGGCTTAAACTCCCTCTGACCACTGTGCAGGACGCAGTATATGTCATCCCCAAGACCAACTGACGCTGTATTGGCCGCAAAAGGAGGCCCTACACCATACTAATAAATGACTGTGGTCTAAAATCAGGTGTTTCAGCTTCATTGTCCAACCCCTGTACATTGCCCAGTATGCCCAGCGGATCAACAAAGCAATTTTCCATCGTTTTCTAATTTGCATTAGGGCGGAGTCGTAACTATACTCAATGAGATCATCATTTTCTTGTTTCTTGTATATATATATATATGTCTCTCTCTCAATTTTTCCCCTTTTATATTTTAGCCATATGTTTAATTATTTTGTGTGTAAAGTGCTGTTGGATTGCTGCTCAATTGTGTTGTACACTGTGCAATGACAATAAAGGCATCTTATCTTAAATATCTGTCTACCTGTCTATCCTGTCTACCTGTGCTCTACATGCACTTGTCTTTGTTATATTTGAGCATCAGAGTCACAGTCTATGCACTACTTGTTGTTTAGTCTGAGTAGCGATAAAGTTCACCATGACTTTAACAATCCTGAGGAAGCAGAAAACACCAGATGTGGCCTGTGCATTATTAATGTAACTGACTATGTTCTCTGATCTGGTAAACACTGTAAACAAACAGACCTGCTGCATGGAAATGTGTGGAGGTGTACTATAGAGGTTGTTTACTTATTTCCAAATATAGAAATCAACAACAGCATCAACTAAATTTGATGCTGAAACTTCGGCACGCTACGGTATAGCTCTAGAACATTCTCTGTTGGTGTTTTTATGACGTTGTGACTGAGCCATGCCTTTAAATACGTACTTCTGATATATCTGAAACAGTACGAGGTTAGAACTCAGAGAAACAGGCCAGATGGTAGAATCCTACTGTACACCAGCTCCATGTTTAGTGAATGGGCGCCCTGCTGCATCCCCATGATGGAGCTCTGCTGCCCCTTAGTGGTCAATAATAGGAACTACAGGAAAAAACCTAATCTAGCCCCAATTTTGGGAGGGGGGTGGAGGTGGTGGTGGTCCTGTCTTGGAAGCCAAAGTGCAGTCAAGAGCCAAAAAGACAAAGGGGTAAACAGACCAAACATACACTGTAAACTCTAAAACGTTAAGCGCACTCAAATCATTAAAGTAATTAGTAAAAGGTTTTAAGAAGGAGGGGTGGGAGTGCAGGGCTGTTGGGGGGGGATGATAAAGGTCACCAGGAAGAATCAATGATGATGCATGTAGACTGATGTGGGCGATATTTATTGAGCTACACATACAGAAGTCTGTCTCTCAGTATGGTGTCGGGCCGCCATGTTTGCTAACTCCACATGCCACATGGCAGACGGACCTGAAAAGCCCAGAGTAGATGTTCAAACTGGCAGTAGGTGTTCACTTGTTACAACCAAACTGACCCACCAGCCACCAACCGAGTCACATTCATAGTTAGGACACCCAAAGAGATTCAGCCAAAGTTGACTTGAACCCAGATTTAACAAAGCAACACCTGAAGAGGGCGTTAGAGCACCAGTCATACTGTGCCTCATTAATTCCAGTTACTAACAGGACTGATGTTCCACGTGTGGCATCATTTATCATCACACTGATCTACTCACATATCACCCAACCCTGCTGTCTGGTGCTGATATCTTCTAAACTATACAGTAGCCCTCATGGAATTATACAGTCCACCTTAAAACCCTCCTGAATGGAGCTGTACAGGAGGATGGACCAGCTTTCATACCCTGCAGTGGAGCTGATAGAGCAAGGTTTATTACTAAGCAGGTTTGGAGCGATTCTATTGGTCGGTCCCTCATGAATATTCACTAACCTGAAAGGAGAACTAGAGCTTTTACACTGTGCAGAAAAAGAGATCAAAGTTTTTACACCACTAAATATATATTAGAGGTGGAGATATGGAGGAGTATCATACTGTGTACATCAGGAGTATAGGTGGTGTAGCAGGGTATGGACTGGTTCAGACTCTCATCAGGTGGAGCTGTTTAGTGTGAGACTGTAGAGTCTTTAAGATCACCAACACCATCCATTTAGTTGGGTGTGTCTGAACTTTTGATTGGTATTCTGATACTTCAGGAATGTATTGATATGTCATAATAACAACAACAACAATAATAATAATAATAATAATAATAATAACATTATTATTATTATTATTATTATTATTATTATTATTATCATTATTATTATTATTATTATTATTATTGTATTGATTATATTAATATTATTGATTGTAATAATTTTATTGTTGTTTTATTCATATTTTTACAGGCATCTGATCAGTTAGAACACAGACTAATAGAACTACAATAAAAATGCTATTAATAACTGTGAGCAGATTTTATATATAGTTTATAGTATATAGTATACAGTTTATATACATACATACATAATGTGTGTGTGTGTGTGTGTGTGTGTATACATATATATATATATAAATTGATACATTTTTGGATATACTTGTTTTTTCATTTTCCTGTCCAGCAGTGATATTGATTGTAATATATGTCCATATAACCAGACTTTATTCCCGCATCATTTATCATTTCAGGTAATTTCTTTTGATCCATTCATCTTTTACACACAAGTTAAAGACAGCTCGGCGCAGCAGGGTTTTGTTCTGACAGCAGTGAAGTGTGTATACATTATATATATATATATATATATATATATCAGAAACACTAGCGAGGCCGTGGTCAGCTGATCTCTGAGCTACAGACACTCCTCGGCCACTAGATGGCAGCATTCGTAAAGAAGTGGTTCTCCTCCTCCTCCGCTCCACTGCTGCTCCTCACTGCTGAGTTTAGAAAGGCCCTCCTGATGTTGTCTGTTGCTCACTGAGAAGCAGGGTTTTTTTATTTTTTATTTGCAGGTATATTTTATATACAATAAATATAAATAACTCTGATTAACAATGTGACAGTTCTTTGTTTATTTATTGTTTTTATGATAAATATGTATTTAAATTATTATTCTATATTCTGATTACTTATTCATACTGTCTGTTTTATTTTGAATGTTAAATTAAATATATTTACGTTTATACATATATATTTTTCCATTTCAAAAATATTTTGCTCTTTATTCCTATTTTTCTTTATTATTTATTTTTCTATGTCTTGCTTAAGTCTGTTTCTATTTTTAATGCTTTTTTTTTTGACCTGGTGATAGCACTAATTTCCTGTCTGATACTAAAACACCAACTATTAATGTTATGTCAACATCAATACACTTCTAAAAAGGGGCTTCTTATGATTTCTATGATTAAAAAATAACTTTATGCACTATTATTATTACTATTATTATTATTTTTATTATATAATGTATTTGTATCACTGTATTATTTATTTTTATGTATTATTATTATTATTTAATAATGTATTTGTATTATGTATTTGTATTATTATATTATTATTACTATTATTATATTATTATTATTATTTAATGTATTTGTATTATTTATTTTTATTTATTATTATTATTATTATTATTATTATTATTATTATTATTATTACTGCATTGGTATTACACAAACTGATTAGGGAAATAACTCTAGATCTACCACTAAAGAGTCTCAGTGGTAGTCTAAGTAAATGAGAAGCCTAGCTGATCTTTAGTTCATCATCAGTTTAATAAAACCTCCGTGTGCTGGCTTTACTGTGTAAAGAGAATGACTCGAGAAACATCTAGCGATCTCACCGAGCCACCCGTTCCCACTGTACACACCGTTCTGCTCAAATCATGTAGAAAAATACGCTATATTAATAAATCCATCTTCAGCTGCCCCACAGACCTGGCCAGGGGTAGGCCACACGGCCAGCGTATTATATCAACCTCTCTTTCACTCTTCTCCATTTGCACCACTGCGTTTAGTTTTCCTGAGATTTACCCGTTCAGAGTAGGCACAGCGGAACCTGCAGAGCCACGTACTAACGTACTACCAAAGCTGACTATAATGAAGCTGTAAACAACAGAACATTCAATATTTAACTAACTGTAATATATCTGCAATCTTAGTAACGAAACTGACACTCAGGAAAGTGTACTGTAACAATTTATCACCATAACAAAAATAATATCACTGCATCGTCACATCGCCAGTACTTAACCAGCTAATATCTAGAACCCCTTGGGCATCTCAGTGTAATTTAGTTAAACTGACTTGGAACGTTCCATCATGATACCACAAATACATACAGGGTACTGTAGAGTGTCTAAGTTTACCTGAGCGTTTACCTGAGCGTGAACCTGAGCCTTTAGCTGTGCGTGTACCCGAGCGTGTCCCTAAGCAGTTACCTGAGCGTGTAACCGAGCGTTTACCCGAGTGTGTACATGAGCGTGTACCTGAGCTTGTACCCGAGCCAGTACCCGAACGTTTACCCGAGCTTGTACCTGAGCTTGTACCCGAGCGTGTACCTGAGCGTGTACCCGAGCATGTACCCGAACGTTTACCCGAGCTTGTACCTGAGCTTGTACCCGAGCGTGTACCTGAGCGTGTACCCGAGCATGTACCCGAACGTTTACCCGAGCTTGTACCTGAGCTTGTACCCGAGCGTGTACCCGAGCGTGTACCCGAGCATGTACCCGAACGTTTACCCGAGCTTGTACCTGAGCATGTACCTGAGCTTGTACCCGAGCCTGTACCCGAACGTTTACCCGAGCTTGTACCTGAGCATGTACCTGAGCTTGTACCCGAGCGTGTACCCGAGCTTGTACCTGAGCGTGTATCTGAGCGTGTCCCTAAGCAT